>KZ809822.1:25110-37210 GCA_000696205.2 Oncopeltus fasciatus
CCGTGTGTGTGTGAGTTTATAGAATATAACAGGTGTAAAATATAATTTTCTATAACAGTTTTAGGAAAAATATTAAGGAAGATATGTACAAATGTCCTTACGATGGGCGAATGTTTCCCCCACTCTATCTTCCCTTTCAGTCAAGAACAGACTTTAGTAAACATATTATTACATTTTTTTTTTTTTTATGGGGTTCGATCAAGGTACTCACTACCTTGACCGAACCCCAACAAAACAAAAAAACAACATCTAATAATAATATCTACGGTCAAAAAAACTCCCCATTTATGAAACATACTTTTTCCGCTCAGTTTAAATTAAATTTTGTTTCTTAGTCTAATTTATGTCTGTCTTTAAAGAAAAACGAGGGGTCTGCTTCGATTATGCAACTCCGGTATGGCCAAATTTTGTGAACCAAATTCAAATACTTTAATAATCAAAAAAATTTAGCTTTGTTATTTTGCTATCGAAAATAAAATGACTTATTTTGGACATTCATGGAACTGATTAAGTGTTTAACTTCTGACAGAGTCCTTCAAAGTTGTAACAATGATTGATAGTAAGCTCGATCTAAGTAATGATGATTTGAAGATCCTCAAGGTAGTGTGCGTGGGCCCATCCTTTTTATCCTATACACTGCTGACATCCCTACCCTTCCAGGTGCCCACTTATGCAGAATATGCAGACCACATTAGCTCTATCCTCTCACTCCGAACTTATAACTCCTTCTAAAAACTCACAAGAGCGAAATATAAAACAAATAGAGAATAAAAGTCAATGAAGCGAAATGTGTTCAAGTAATTTCGAATCGGGGGAATAAATTTATGAAATTTTGAATTGTGAAATTTATTTATGTTCCTTTATCCATTTCTAATTTAATTCGTTATTTGGTTCTAAAAAATAAAGAGGAAGGGCTAGGAGATAGTCTGGAGAACAAATTGAAGAAACAGTGTGATATAAGATGTATTCGGAACGAAACAAGAGAAAGGTGAAATCAATAAATCAACTGTAAAAATAAATTTATAAAGGAATATATTAATGTAGAAAATAGACCAATAAATTAAATCAGAAGAATCTTCATTGATTACAAATTCCGAACTCCCACGTTCTAGAATGGTGTACTGTAGCTTTTTGGTTGTATTTCGTTTAGAAGAAAGTCCATCGGATTCCTGTCCAATTCTATTGTATTTCCTTTCTTATTCTGTACTTCGAATACTCCATTTAATGTGTGAAATTTCTTTCACGTGAAAGTTTTTCATCCCATTCGTGGCTAGAGAGCTCATTGCTTCGTAGCCCTGCATCCCAGCGTCAAGATCAGAGTTTCAAAAGACTAAATCTTTTCAAAAGTGTCCCACTCTATCTTTGAAGTAAATTCATTGGCGTTTGAGGCCCTTAATGAGGCCTTTATCTGGGGTTTTGTAGAGCCATTCCTACAGGAATTTGTCTAAATTCCTTCTGATCGATACCTCGAAAGCAAACAGCTCTGCCTGTAGAACTCTTGCATGAAATCCGCGTGAAAAACTAGTCAGGGTTCCGAAGAATATGATATAAATAAAATACACTCATAAAATACTCCTGAATTATTGATAAATTATTTTATTTTATTTTTCCAACATTTCGACTTAACTTGTAAGTCATCATAAGGGCAATAATGATGTATGGAGAGATCTCCTTCGGATCTAACTCGAAATGTAATTATCCATTAATTTTGGAAATTAATAATTGGCGAAACCCTGATTAATTTTTCTCGCGTAATATTCAATTCTTCCGTCTATATTCAATCTACTACTCATGTAGCATGTGATGTTTAGGATATTTGACGATTCCAGTTTAAATTATGATTTCTGAAAAATTATTCTTATGTGAAAAATTGTTTGAATTGACGCTGACTCTTAATTTTTTTTATTTTTTTATCTTGATTCATTAAGGGGTTCCAGACCAAAAACAAAAGTTTCCTTTCTTGGTTTTTTTTCTTCTTAGATTTTAATCAATGCCACATAAAAGGAAAATCTACAAATGAGGAGGAAGAAGGATAATTATAGAATATAATTATTTTGATGTCTTTAAATGATTATATATGATTACTGTATAAAATATATTTACTGTAAATCACCGAAATCGCTTGGAAAGAGCAGGTAATACTCTAAATTTTGGTTATTTTCTATATTGTAAAAAGTCTTATTTATACTAAGATGATTTTAGTTGGGGTTCGGTCAAGGTAGATCCAAAAAACACAAATTTAAAAAATGTATTTTTTAATAAAGGATTATCTGCCAACGTTTCGGCTTACATCGTAAGCCATCTTCAGGGCTATCATGAAGATGAGAGAGGACGTCCTGTCCCTAAGTTCACATTTCCATGACTCAAGTTTGTTGAATAATATCCGTGGTTAAAGTAAACCAAATTGGGCCGACTGCCCGGGGTAGCCTGTACACGCGCCGACCTAAGGGTACTGAACTCCCATCGCTGTACTAACAGTTCGGACAGCGAGATGTGATCTCTCCCCACTCGCCTGCACTAAGCACTAACGGCCCTGGAATATGCTGGCCTCACGCACCCCCGCCACTGCCGCCCCTTTGGGGGGTAGTGGGGCGTAAGGGGGGTGTGGGAGTTAAGCCTCGGACCGTAACGGAGGAAGGCGTAACAGAGTGAGGCCATTCGGACTGGAGTAATCACAGCTGGAGGGAGTGGTCCATGCTTCCAGACTTGCCACTGATTGTCCTAGCCGTCATCCNACTTTGTCAAGGTTATAATAGTGTACTTTGTCTATGTTATAAAGGAGAGTAGTGTACAGTAGCAAGTGTGCCATAACAAATCTTTTATGTAGGGCATGTCAGAAAAGTGTACGTAGTGAAATAGAGAGCGTGCCAGCGAGGAAGAATGTCCCCTAGGAGGAGGATGAAGGCAGCCGTGTGTGTGTGTGTGTATGAGTAATCGTGCTTGTCCGCCGCTAGTGTGTGAGAAGATGTAGAGGGGGGCCAGATGACGGGGACATGTTATAAACAGTGGACCCTCAGCTGATTGCCAGCTGGTTTTTGGCGCCAAAACAAGGCAATCTCCCAGGCAGACTTGGAAAGCGGGTCACGAGGCTCTTCGAACTCTATTCCATTTTGGCTCCTCTTCTAGCCACACCCTCCATATCTGCTCTCATCAATCTCGAGGGAGGATCTGTCACTTTTCATCTCTCCAGTTCAACGGGTTTGTCCTATCAGCCATGCTGGAAGATGGACTTTACAAAACTGGGGTCACTGGACAATGGCCATTCAGTGAAGACCTTTAGCAGCATGTTCCTATCATACGGGAATGGAAGATTGCTAATTCCTATATATATGGATAAATGAGAAAACTATGGTTCATTTTCCTAATATTAAGAAAAGGTTATTATGAGGTTTCCATAACTCATTTTGAAAACAATTAACACAAGCAACGTTACATTAATCTTTATCATAATAACCCATCGATAGCTCTAGTTCATTAAGTAATTATTTCCAACATGACTGACCATGCAGGCTAGGAGAAATGAAGCATTTACTGATTTAATATATGATAAGAGAAACATTTTATAAACTTACCACAGTTTTAATCAGACAAATTGAATATATATTCATGGCGAAATCAATGGAACTGGGAAATGAATGTACACGTACACTGCTTATTTATTCATTTTTAATATTGTAATTATTTTTACATTCTGTTAATATAAAACATTTTGTAGTTTTAATAGAGTGAAAAACTAACAATAAAAAAAAGTCGAATAGGAAGAGTTAGTGATCAATTACACCACTAACAAATTAATTACAAACTAAGTTGCCAGGAAGTCACGAAGCCATCTTCTTTTAAGTCGACGGGGAGGGTTTTGAGGGTTGGAGTTTCAGAACAGGGTCTGTGCTAATGAATTAGGACCCTATAGTAGTTAAGTGATGTGTTTTGTCTATTACAATCTACCAGGGATAATTTGAGCTGCTTCGCTATTTATGATCTAAATTTGAATAATAGATTTTATAGGTTAGGCTTGGATCAGGTAAGGTGGCCAACAACTCTTGGGTTATTAGGTCCCTGTCTGCAGTATTATATATGTTTAAGTGATAATTATATTTCAGTTCAAAGTATCAAAAATAAAATAAAACATAAACATGACCTCTTTTCTAATGCTCTCGTAGAAAAAATACTTGAAATGGAATACAGAACAAGCAACTAGCAGAAAGAATGTTTGGCACAAGTTGAAGGTAGTGAACAACAGTTCCTCGACAAGAGAGGACTAAGCTATAATGTCCCTTGAGGATTCTACGGTGAGAATTTGATTTATTTTACTTTAGTTAAAAAATTAAAGAAAGAGGAATTTTTGTCAAATTAAACTAAAAGATAATAATTTTAATTTTCTTCTTATTTATTAGTCAAAAGCCATTAATATATTCCTGAGACCTAAAAGCCGGAAAAACCCCAGCTTCTATTGTTAAGAGAGGAGTCTATATTAACGGTTCCCTGAAATAAAATTTAAAACAATTAAACATCCTGGAGATAGGGCTCCAGGCTAGCTCAGGGGATCCGTACGGGTCTTGCAATCCTGACGCCGCGGTTTCAAATCCCGCCCAGGTCAATCTTTTATTTATATATGGAAGCTTGTCCCCTGAGCCATGGGTGTTTAGAATGGGGTGGCAACCTGTATATAGCCCCTCCCTCCAATGACCCTAAGTGGTTGCAAGGGAGGCTAACACAGCAGAAAAAAAAAAAAAAACTTCCTGGAGACGGAGGAGAACTACTACTACACTTTCCGAGGGAGTTCTTGTTAGACAGGTAGCAAAAGTAGAGCTCAGGATGGTACTCTTTCGCTAAAAATGACTAATGGTACACAGCAAAAAACTTTTCAAAAAGATTTTTTTTTGTTTACACAGTACTAAAAAAGCTTTAGATTCTGCTTCGCACAATCTTTTATTTTCAATAAATTAGATTGATTTAAACTCCCTTTGTGCCAGCCAAGTAGGGCATGCACGGAAAAGATGGAAAGAGCCTTACGGTTAGAAAAAAAAAAGAGTTCTGCTCCCAATTTGATTCATCGTGTTCTTTCGAATCAAAGTTTTTTTAACCCTTTTATTTTACATTTGTTGACGAGTTCCAAAAACTCTGGTAGGAAATTACTGAAGGGGAGGCACATATATTCTCAGTGAGTGATTCAAATTTATTTATTTTCTGTTGTTATAGGATATTGCTGACTTTTTAAGAGCCTAGTGGGACACTGGTGGTTTGGTGGTTTCAGGAGCTGGACTCTTGAGCCAAAAGTCTAATGTTCAATGCTCCTAGGGAACAACCAGCAATAATTCGGAATCATTCTTCATTGAAAGGGAAAAGGAAAGGGGCCTGTACTGTCCAAACGCTTTCACTAGTGTGCTTGAGTCACGTTTAACATGTATTATCCCCTTAGATATGGATCTGTTGGGGGATTTTTTTTTTTTTTGCTGATGAAAAAGAAAAAGTTATTCCCATATAAGTCTATATCATGCAAGAGTTTGCAATTTAAAGCTTAAACATAGAATTTTGTTTCTATATTTTCAAGNTGAGTGATTCAAATTTATTTATTTTCTGTTGTTATAGGATATTGCTGACTTTTTAAGAACCTAGTGGGACACTAGTGGTTTGGTGGTTAAGAAACTTTACTCCTGAGCCAAAAGTCCAATGTTCAATGCTCCTAGGGAACAACCAGCAATAATTCGGAATCATTCTTTGTTGAAAGGGAAAAAGAAAGGGGCCTGTACTGTCCAAACGCTTTCACTAGTGTGCTTGAGTCATGTTTAACATGTATTATCCCCTTAGGCTTGTCAGATATAGATCTGTTGGGGGATTTTTTTTTTTTTTGCTGATGAAAAAGTAAATGTTTTCCCATATAAGTCTATGTCATGCAAGAGTTTGCAATTTAAAGCTTAAACATAGAATTTTGTTTCTATATGTTCAAGGGTGCACGTCCAACTCCCTCTTTGACTACGCTCTTTGACATATATTTAATCATTTTTATAATCTGACAGAATATTAATGATATGAAATAAAAGAAGGCGGGTTATAAAAGAGAGTAGTTCACTTTGTCAAGGTTATAATAGTGTACTTTGTCTATGTTATAAAGGAGAGTAGTGTACAGTAGCAAGTGTGCCATAACAAATCTTTTATGTAGGGCATGTCAGAAAAGTGTACGTAGTGAAATAGAGAGCGTGCCAGCGAGGAAGAATGTCCCCTAGGAGGAGGATGAAGGCAGCCGTGTGTGTGTGTGTGTATGAGTAATCGTGCTTGTCCGCCGCTAGTGTGTGAGAAGATGTAGAGGGGGGCCAGATGACGGGGACATGTTATAAACAGTGGACCCTCAGCTGATTGCCAGCTGGTTTTTGGCGCCAAAACAAGGCAATCTCCCAGGCTGACTTGGAAAGCGGGTCACGAGGCTCTTCGAACTCTATTCCGTTTTGGCTCCTCTTCTAGCCACACCCTCCATATCTGCTCTCATCAATCTCGAGGGAGGATCTGTCACTTTTCATCTCTCCAGTTCAACGGGTTTGTCCTATCAGCCATGCTGGAAGATGGACTTTACAAAACTGGGGTCACTGGACAATGGCCATTCAGTGAAGACCTTTAGCAGCATGTTCCTATCATACGGGAATGGAAGATTGCTAATTCCTATATATATGGATAAATGAGAAAACTATGGTTCATTTTCCTAATATTAAGAAAAGGTTATTATGAGGTTTCCATAACTCATTTTGAAAACAATTAACACAAGCAACGTTACATTAATCTTTATCATAATAACCCATCGATAGCTCTAGTTCATTAAGTAATTATTTCCAACATGACTGACCATGCAGGCTAGGAGAAATGAAGCATTTACTGATTTAATATATGATAAGAGAAACATTTTATAAACTTACCACAGTTTTAATCAGACAAATTGAATATATATTCATGGCGAAATCAATGGAACTGGGAAATGAATGTACACGTACACTGCTTATTTATTCATTTTTAATATTGTAATTATTTTTACATTCTGTTAATATAAAACATTTTGTAGTTTTAATAGAGTGAAAAACTAACAATAAAAAAAAGTCGAATAGGAAGAGTTAGTGATCAATTACACCACTAACAAATTAATTACAAACTAAGTTGCCTTGAAGTTACGAAGCCATCTTCTTTTAAGTCGACGGGGAGGGTTTTGAGGGTTGGAGTTTCAGGACAGGGTCTGTGCTAATGAATTAGGACGCTATAGTAGTTAAGTTATGTGTTTTGTCTATTACAATCTACCAGGGATAATTTGAGCTGCTTCGCTATTTATGATCTAAATTTGAATAATAGATTTTATAGGTTAGGCTTGGATCAGGTAAGGTGGCCAACAACTCTTGGGTTATTAGGTCCCTGTCTGCAGTATTATATATGTTTAAGTGATAATTATATTTCAGTTCAAAGTATCNAATCCACACAAACAAATTATTAACAAACATAAAATAAACTTGTATATAGAGCAAATATTATTCAATTAGGCCTAACTAGAGGATTGGACAGCTTGTTGTTACTCTACAAGGCCATTCACAGAAACTGATCATTGTACAGCTAGAACTGATT
This sequence comes from Oncopeltus fasciatus, assembly GCA_000696205.2. Lineage (NCBI taxonomy): Eukaryota > Metazoa > Arthropoda > Insecta > Hemiptera > Lygaeidae > Oncopeltus > Oncopeltus fasciatus. The sequence goes on from KZ809822.1 coordinate 32,707, forward strand.
TTTTTTTTATTCATAAAACTTTATTGTTGAAAAATGTTTCCAATTATTGAAAAATTCTTCCAGTGTTATTGAAAACATGTTTTGGTTCTTCACCAGTCATGCACAAGAGATACTAAAATAATATACATATATATGTATGAGTGTGTGTTTGTGTTTGTGTGTGTGTCTGTGTTCCACCGGGAACATATAATCACCATACTTATAGTAATTCGTCTTAAATAAGACAAAATACAGGAAAATAATCAGTTTAACATCAGATAGTGCCTGAGAAAGGGTACCATTTTTTCGGTCTAAGGATGGCTGACCACTGCCGAAACCGCTCGCCATCAGAACGCCAATGACCCTTAATGTACTTCATTTTATTACATACATATATATATATATATATACAATGAATTTCAGCTTTCTATTGAATACCGTGAAGAAAATACATTTTATGTTATTACTAGGTAAGTAGTAGAGGGTAATTAAAGGAAGACTATATTGAATAATTGTTACTATCATTGTTATTATAAATGTTATGATAACATTTATTAAGATAATTTTGCGAATCAAATGTTGAGTTCATCTCCACTTTCTTTTTCGTTGAATATTTATATGCTTGCATGATCAAATAACTCATTTACTCTTTCCTATGTATATCATGATAAATTAGCTTAGATTATGCCACTCTAGCGAGATCGACATGTTTGCTATAATTACGCGTCAACAATTAACTGCATAATTATAATAAATGAATAATATTGTCTTTTAACTACGTTTCGGCTTACATTGCTTGTATATAGAGCAAATATTATTCAATTAGGCCTAACTAGAGGATTGGACAGCTTGTTGTTACTCTACAAGGCCATTCACAGAAACTGATCATTGTACAGCTAGAACTGATTTTTTTTTTATTCATAAAACTTTATTGTTGAAAAATGTTTCCAATTATTGAAAAATTCTTCCAGTGTTATTGAAAACATGTTTTGGTTCTTCACCAGTCATGTACAAGAGATACTAAAATAATATACATACATATGTATGAGTGTATGTTTGTGTGTGTGTGTGTGTTCCCCAGGAACATATAATCATCATACTTATAGTAATTCGTCTTAAATAAGACAAAATACAGGAAAATAATCAGTTTAACATCAGATAGTGCCTGAGAAAGGGTACCATTTTTTCGGTCTAAGGATGGCTGACCACTGGCGAAACCGCTCGCCATCAGAACGCCAATGACCCTTAATGTACTTCATTTTAATACACACACACATATATATATATGTGTGTGTGTGTGTGTGTTTGTGTGGTGTTCCTACATACAGAAATTTAAAGGGATCATATCTCTAAAGTAGACTCGTTGAATATCTGTTCTATTATTTCATAAACCCCATACAAAGTNTTTTTTTTTTTAACCTGGAACTAATTTAGGGTCGTGAAGGAGGAGCTATACAAGTAAGCAGCCTATTCTAAACACTCATCGCTCTTAGCAAGGAGGAGCTTAAACCAGCAGTGTCAGAGATTGAGAAAGTCAACTGAATCCCTCTGCTTATCTGGAGATAGTTGATGAGATGCGGGCTGTTGTTTATTACAAAATAAAGAGTTCAGTTGAATAGGAATTTCCTTATGAATGATAGGGAATTCCCTTCATGATAATTATATCAATAAGAATAGAACCAGTCCTTCAAGTGAAGTAATATAGAAGCAAAAGTATATTATTGTATTATATTAAAATTTGAAAACTCATTTATGGGAAAAAAATATTAGAAGCTACAAAACAAGATAAAGTTGGCATTAAGGTCATTTATATGTTTAATAGTTAGCTTGACAAGGATATTTTAGGTCTTTGTATCAAACTTATTTCCTTAGCTATGTGTTGCACTAAAAGAATTCAAAGATTTTGTGGCAGCTGTGGAACTTATTACTTATACTCAAGAAATATATAAGACTTGATGTCTGTTAAATAGGTCTCAAAGTCTCTTGTAAGACTGTAATCTCACACATTTAGAGAAGTGAAAAAACCACTAACTCAGAAAAAGAGAACCTGAAAGAGACAGATAAAGGCAAATTGGGCAAAGACCCACAGCTGGTAGTTCTTGGGTTACCCCACAATTACTAGCACTTGCTATGAGCTCTGTTCTTTGGCTCAAAACAGGGAGTTCTATGAACACTTTTAAAAATAAATACAGCATATTACTGGAAATCTGCTCATAAAATTTAAAGTTCACTGTATGTACCATCTAATTATTACTCTTTATTTTCTATGTTTAGTTCAAGATTTTACGAGGGCATTTAAATGATGTTTATGATATCTCCTGGTCTCCCAACTCTGTTCATCTTCTTTCTGGTTCTGTTGACAACACAGCAATCATATGGGATGTTGCTAGAGGTATTTCATTTAAATTAAATCTCTCAAGACAGTTTTGGCTGATCATTTCTATATCTATTAGTTTTATTAACGATGAATAGAAATAAAACTTAATGATTAGTTAAGAAAAGGATCTAAAGAGATAAGATAAGATCTTAAACTCTAGTTGTATAAGCTTTAAAGTTAGCGCCATTACCGTGAAGTAAAGAATGGTGATTGCTCAGTTCTGTCACTTACAGTGAATTCCAAAAGAATTAAATATTGAGGGTGTCCTATGACAATTTTTTTTAAATTCTTTCAATATTGTCTCTAATCCTTTACTATCAAAAGAAAAGTGTAAGTTCTAAGCATTAACTGAACTTAAACTTTTTGTTATCAAATTTATAAACTAAATATTTTCGTGAAGATTTAAATGATTTTATGTTTTTTTAACTTTGTTCATATCATTCATTATGCATTTTGTCTTGTATTTCCACAAGTTATTCTATTATTATTTTGTTTTGTCTATTTAAGCTTACAATGAAACGTAAAGATTTTTCTGAAAGGGGTATAGAAATCTCAGTTGCTTCCAATTATAAATGTATTTCAGACTTTTTTACTAGATAAAAGAATGAGTTCGCTAATTGTTGTAGAAGGGTAGCTCAGAAGACTATTAGCATTACAAATTTTTATATCTTCCGTCACTGTTGATATCATTGGAAAATTAAAATAAAATACAGTTTACTTTCTATTTTCAAAATTTTGTTCTTTGCATACTTTATAACTGTGATAGAAAAACAGTTTTAAAATTTTGCTCTATACTTTCTTCATATAAATTCTTCACGGAGTCATATGCAAGGAAAACCAACTTATCAGATCACTAAAGCAACTAAACAATCAGTCACCTGAAATTCCCTCGAGGTTCGCTATTTTCACGTATGATAACGTTATCCACATTCATATTCGTAGAATACTTTTTTATTCTCAACCTACTAAGTTTAAACATTGAATACATTGTTCTTCATTGTAACCCATGTTGAAATTGTATATTCTCATATTAAAAATAAATTGAAAAGATAATTAGTTCAATTGTATATTTCTTTTTAAACAATATTGCAATTCAATTAAAAACTGAAACATCATACATCTGAATTCAACTAAACTAACTTTTATATTATTAAAATTAAGTAATTATCGATGAAGAAAACAGGTGTAAAGATAAATAAGCAATCAAATTTTATATGTTAATTTCAATTTTTTTTGTTAATATCGCTTTTTTATTGGACCGCACAAACTCATTATACATATATATATATATACTTACTCTGTAATTTTTTTCTTTTTGTGTGTTCACTACACTCTCCATCCCACCTGTTCTTTTTTACTATATATATATAATTTGTACTGGACCATATTTTTAGTTTTTGCAATATAGCATCGGTAAAGATTGGTAGAAATTTTTGAAATGGACGCAATGGTACCAACGTCAATAACTTGATTTCTCTGTTAAAAGCTAAAAGTACGTAAATAAAAATTAATTAAATCCATATCTAATGATTATGGATGTGTTTTGATGCCAGAAAGTTACCGCTACTGCTATTCACCACTGGAATGTTCACCGCTACAGCGTACATCGCCGAAAAATTCTAAAGTGTAATGTTCACTGTTACTACAATTCACCGCTGGATAGTTCACTGTTACTACAATTCATTCTGGATCGTTCACTGCTACTACAATTCACCGCTGGATAGTTCACTGTTACTACAATTCATTCTGGATCGTTCACTGCTACTACAATTTACCAAATGAAAATTTACTATGAGATTATTCTCCACTGGTACAATTCACCATGTAGGACATTTTCACCAGAATGTCTAGCACTACAACAATTCATTGCTGGATAATTCACAACTGGAATGTTTACTACTCCTCAGCCATGATGTTCACCGCTACTACAATTTATCGCCGGAGATTTATGCCTCAAATATTCAAGGCTAGCATATTGACAGAAAGTCGTCGCCACGGCATATTGTACCGAAAACCCATTGTTTATTTTCCAACTATTTATTTATTGACAACCAAAAGTAAAATAAGAGTGAAGTGTAATTTTATAATTTTTTTTTGTGGTACTTAATCCCACGTAAATTTTAACAATTTTTAGTGCAAGGAAACATA
>KZ809822.1:49946-60263 GCA_000696205.2 Oncopeltus fasciatus
TACATATATATATATATATATATATATATATATATATATTTATATATATATATATATGAATATGTGTGTGGTGTGTGTATATATAAATTGGTAGCCATATAAAACATTTAAACAGTTTTATCATTGAATTTTTTTATTTTCTTTCTCGCCAATTGATAAATTTATTTTTTTCTTACTAATCCAAATAACAATTAGCTTATATAGTTTGAAGCGCAGTGAGTTTGAGGGCGCTATTTCCACCGCTTACGCGATATTGTCTGCAATATCCTCTTTGATACCTGGACAGATATCTTGGGGAATATTGCCGAAAGAGTAATGGGAGGAGAGGGGGAGGTGTCTACGAGAATATATCGAGATATATGACTGAAGAAGGAGGGTTCACGCCTGCTCAGCAAGACTCGGTCCTATTGACACTCCTCCCCGGAACACAGATCTTCCTTATTTCGCCAACCATCTATCTCTTGGCCTTTTTTACACGCCTACTCTTGTCCTTTTCCACTTTTCACCCTTCTCCCTCCATCCCCTATCTGTTTCGGGGAGGAATTCTTAAAAAAAAAATGAAATAGTGAATACTTTAAAAAGTGTTTTTCACAGCCTCACCTGTTTCCCAGTTATATGCCTGTAACCATACCTGGCGTTAATTGTATTCAGCTTAAATCGATTAAGTTGTATTATGGCATTTCTACAATTATATTGCTATTTGTAATCGTATTTAAGCAAGTAAAAAAAAAAAAGAAATAAAGCGTAGTCTTTTCTTTCTTTGTGTGTGCAAGTGTGTCTATTCCTATACGAACGTCTTTAGTTTTAAAATTTTAGTAGTCGTAGTTATCAGAGTGAAGCAATCAGCAGGACTAATAAGTGAGAGTAGAAAAGGGTAAAAATACGGATATTACGATGAGAGGGGATGTGGGAAATTGTTGAGTACTAAGGGATAGCGAGGCTAGAGGGTCAGTTCGTAGAAGTCCCCAAGGGGTGGAAATTATCACTAGAAAAATAAATCACACTGTCTAGGCAATGTTTCAAGATTTTATTTCGTTTTTCTATAATAAAACAAATGCACACTGAGGAAAATTGTTTCTCAGAATTTTGATTGACTGTCAATGTTAGCTCTTTATTTGAATACCAATATCTTGTACTGTCAGCTATTTTTTCATCAGATATAGGATAATTATTTAATTTAGATACATCTAATGAAATCAAACTAATTGAAGCTAGGGTTGTCCTGCATCCAGACATTTGCATTTTGTAAGTATTAATGGACAAAAAACTATTTTAAACAAATTGATACTTAATTGCCTCAATTTATGTACTACTTTTTGATTTGTATTCCAAATGATGTTTCAAACATAAAACCTTATAGTACATATTTATGCACATGGAAGTTATTGGATATATATCTTCTCAAATTAATGAATTTTTAATAAATTAGTAATGAGAACAATTCAAATAGATAGTTTTTATTTTTTATTCCAGTCATCGTCCACGGAAGAGCGTAAGCAAGAAAAATGTTTTTAGAACTTATTTCTGCACAAAACCAAAATACATAAAATAAAATCGGATCTATTAAAAAAAATACAGTGGGATCTTCTCTCAATTCTTGAAAATATTATTACCCAAATTTTGGATTTATGTCAACTCTCGCTAGAGATTAATCAAATTACCCAGATAATTGACGACAACGAAATACTTAAATAAATTGTATATTGATGTAAGAATTATGAATAATATATCGAGTTATGAAATAAAAGTATTTAAAGAAATTTTTAAATCAATAGTTGGGTAATAGGCGAATTCCACTCTTAACAACACGACTTTTTGAGAGGCACTGGTTTAAAGCCGTTCAGGTACTTCAGCATGGAGCTGAGGATTGAATTCTTTCATAGGCAGTCGTATATCGAGAAACAAAGGCTTGTCGGTCTGAATACGGTGGGTGTTTAGAATAGGGTGGCGACCTGTAGATATCCCCTCTCTCCATAAACGGTGTTAAAAAAAATTTGATAGTTTGTTTCAGAAACTGATTTTGAATAAGTATACTATGCTATACGCCTTAAAGCAAGTTACTTCACATGGGCTTACATAATTTTCCTAGTTAAATTTGAATTTTTATATTAAACCTTATAGGTAAAGGAAGTCAGTCTTAAATTTCCCTTTCTTTTTTTTTACATTATTATATATAATATTAATATTATTCTAACTGCAAAACATTTCTTTGCAAGCGATAACGAGCGAGCGTTCAATCGAAACGTCGTTCAATATGACAAGTTGAATATTCATCGAAGTTGAACGTTAAACAAGTAATAACCAACATATGCTCTCGGGCAAGTGATTTTGTATTAGCTTATATATATTGATGCCTCGATGTCGCTTTTCTTGTTTAAAAGCCGTTTTTAGTGATTTTGAATATGACATTTGTTATTTTATCGAAGAAATTTTTATTTATTTATTGTTGGACCTATAATTATTTATATCAACAGTATTTTTATTTTTATTTTTGTAGAATACATTATATTTTTATTTTTACCAGAAATATTTCATCTTTTTCACCTGTCACACTTCCAAATCATTAACAATTTTTTTTTTTTTTTTTTTTTTTTTACGTTAAACATCCATAAATTTATAGTTTTATTAAAAGTAAGGCAATACCAATACATTGTGAAGGAAATCAAGTGTAAATTTATGAATGAAGAGTTCTTTACTAGTCCGTCATATGTTGTAATTTAGTAAAAAAAAAAGAAAAAAAAAGATGTATTCATGCATATATGAACTATTAAAATGTTAGAAATATAAATAATAAAAAAATTTACGTATTTTCCCTAGCACGAGAATAAAAACTAATAGGAAGATACTGTTAAGGCTAGAACAGGGGGGTTTCCAGTCGATTGAACGAATGTAATGGAGAACCGATAGAGCCTTTCTATAGATACTGCCGACATGGAACTGCCAACTCTTGGTTTTATTTCCCTACCTTCGGACGCCAACAATTCTCGGACGCGCAGCTCGAACAATAGTGGTATTTCACACTTGAGATTTTCCTTCTCACCTATGGGGCGGGGGGGGGGGGGGGATTTTTCACGGACATCTCATGCCTTTTCCTCCCCACAAGTATATAGCTGTTTTGCTGAAAAATCTTTACAGAAATGGAGGTTATCTTAAGCGCAGAAATTTCACGGAGATATTAATAGCTTTAAGACATTCTGCAAGGGCAATCTGATAACCTCTGGCGTTGAGCGATTCGTCCTTGTAATAGATCATCTTTGAATAAATTAACATTTTGACAAGAATGCATCATAATTATATAATTTTATTGAATAATTTCATTGAGTGCCAATATATACATAGAGTTCCAGTCCCGTATTACGCAAGATTTTATAAAAATATAAAATACTAAATGTGCCACGAATGTTTAGATTAGAGAAATAATGTATGTTCATAATTTTTTAATTATTTCAAAAAAATAAGTATTTCTAAAACATTTTAATATTCAACCATAGTTTAGATAGGGAATAATAAGTAAGTATAAGGTTTTCGAGCAAACATATAGAATATAAAAAATCGTAATTTAATGTAAATACGTTCTAAGTAAAATCTTGAAATCAATCAGTAAACTGAAATTATCAGTTTATCAGGTCATACCAACACTGATACCTCACACTAGAAAAGGTATGTGATTGGAACACAGTTATGGTTGTCTGATTATTTACCCATTGAATGAATAATGGTAACCAAAAATTCATTCCTTACAAGTAAAGTAACAAAATAACTAAATTTACGCTGCAAGTATTGAACCTCGAACCTCTTAATACAGAATAATATGGAGTAAACTAAGCATGAAAAAAAATCTCATCTCAAAGCCAAAAAAGGTTTATGCGTAAATGAGCAGGAAAACTGAATTATTAATGATAACTACTGAAATTATTGACTTAGTCAAGTGCAGTCCATTCCTAAGTAAAAAATATACCTCATGTCGGTCACATAGAAGATATTTTAAATTAAGTAACATAAAATATATTGGACTTATATTTGGAAAAATAATTATATTTCAAAGAATAATAAAGAAAATAACACATTAGAATGAGGAGTAGGTAAAGGGGCTCTAAATTAAATTATTAAGTTTACGATAAATCAGCAAATTGAATTTTAATCATAGTAAGTGAATGATTATATATAATTAATAACAATATAAATAAAACTCAACACCGAGTTTCCACTCCTAAATCAATAGTGGAATCGTTTAAGCAAATTAATGTCCCTCAGTTTCCCATAAATTAATTTATATTCAAGTTTATAGAAATGGAAGTATGGTTATACTACCGATTCAATTTTTATTTATTTGCTGTTTAAGTTATTTAATTCTGAGTGAGTATTAGAAAATATTCCTTTTAAATATTCTTTTCAAGTACAAATAAATAAAATTTTCGCAATGTCTCATTAATATGTTAGGATGTTAGGATTGGGGCAGGAGGAATTAATAATGATATAAAATATTCTGGAATGTTCTGATGCTGTAAGCTTTTTATTAATGAATATAACTGAAATTAAAATTTCAAAACATAAAAAAAATAAAGAGATCATTTGTTGTAAAAGTACAATAAATAGCACATCAATACTGTAATAATATATCACAAGTATTACTGCAGAAATCTGCTTCCCAAAAAGAGTTCAGACCATACAGTAAACTATAAAATTATAGTAAAAGGTATTTGAAAATTAACTTTTTATTTCAAAATAAATATTTTATCTTATATAGTTATAAAATAAATAAAACGTATTTTCAGGTATAAAAGTGCTGAAAAATTATAAATCTAGAAGTAAAATTATTAATAAAATACCAAGTAATTTTCAACCACTCAATGCATATAGAAAATTAAGGAATTGTCAATAAATACTGTATATTGCATAGGAATCCTTAAAGAAGGAACATAAAAAAAATAATTGTCAGTTTTCACTAGCTCCAATCATTCAACAGAATGAAAATCTTCATCAAATGAATGACTTTGGACCCCTTCTACTTTCTTGTGCCATGTTCTTATATGAAATATTACCGTAAGAAATTAAATTTTACTTTTAAATGTCAGGTGAAAAGTGACCTCATAAATATTTTCTGTGAAAAAAAAATGCTGCATATTTACAAAAAATAAAAAGTTTTGTACATTATTTTTACAGCTTTGAAGAAATTTAACCGTGTACAGTATGTTATATTGATCATCTTGAAGAATGTTAATCGCATTTACGACCATAGGAAATAAGTCCTTGGCTGCTTATTATATTGTAATTTTGCATCACAGTGAAAGCCTCACATAGTAACTATCACAATCTGTGCTGGAGAAATTAGTCAGGGTTTCGGCCAGGATTAGAAAAATAAAATACCCCAAAATTGTTGGGTAACTATTTTATTTTATTGTTTTGACTTAACTAGTAAGTTACCATCAGGGCTATAATAATTCATGAAGATATCTCCGAGGGAGCTTTATAGTCGCATCTCAGATTGCAGAAATATTCAGAAATCTCAGACTAATTTCTCCAGCGTAATATTCGACTGCAAACCAACCACCAACAATATCAAATTCATTCATATAACAGTTACAGTTCGTTAAAAAACAAACCAATAATAATAACTTGGCACGGTTCATTTGAAAAGAACTAAATGTAGTACACAAATTACTAAGTACTAATTCAATATTATATATACTTATACAATAATAAAGGACTTGTATTTGTAAGGATGTGAATGGAGGAACTCATTGAAGGAAGTCCTTCATTGTGGATGGTTTCTTCCTTTCGTTTCGTTCAGCGCCTTCTGGATCTCCTGAAGAGTCTTCCCCTTGGTCTCGACGAGGCAAGTAGCCGTGAAGACAGCAGCCACAAGGCAGGCGACCGCGAACAGATAGTAGTTGACGTGCATCCCCCAGGTGTCGGCTATTCTCTGGTAGGCGATGTTCGTCAGGAAGGATGTCAGCGCCAGGAAGATGGCAGTGATCCCCGACGCGAGGCCTTTGATGTTGGTGGGGAAGAGCTCCCCTTGGATCGTAGTCGGCAGGGGCCCGATCCCGAGGGAGAAGAACACGCTGTAGCCGAGTAACGATGCAAGGGGGACCCAGGAGTAGGCGCTCACGTCAATGCCTGCAATAAAGGAAAAATGTCTCTTGTTATGTCGTTTTACTCTTTTTGTTGGATTTCTTCTTAAATAACTACAAAGGAAAACAAGCGTATTAAAATAAATTGACTCAGGAACATTAAAGCAATATTGATCCAACTCCGTGTATTATATCTTGTCGAAATAAAAAGATCTAATTGTTCTTAGATGATTTTAGTTGGGGTTCGGTCAAGATAGATCCAAAAAAACAAAAATTAAAAAAAAATGTATTTTTGAATAAAGGATTATCTGCCAACGTTTCGGCTTACATTGTAAGCCATTTTCAGGGCTATCATGAAGATGAGAGAGGACGTCCTCATGGAAATGTGAACTTAGGGACAGGACGTCCTCTCTCATCTTCATGATAGCCCTGAAGATGGCTTACCATGTAAGCCGAAACGTTGGCAGATAATCCTTTATTCAAAAATACACTTTTTTAAATTTGTGATTTGACCAAACCCCAACTAAAATCATCTAAAAATAATATCTACGGTCAACAAATTCTCCTTTTGAAGATCTAATTGTGTTTATTTGAATAAAATTATGGAACCAAAAAATCAATAGCAACTATTTTTTTTTTTTTTACTAATTAATTTATGTACTTATTCTCACTAAGCAAAAACTTAGCCCGCCCGGATAGCAAGAGATCCAGGTTCGAGTCCTTGCTGAGACAGTTCAGACTTTTTAACTATTCCCTTGCATTTATTGTTTAAAAATATTTATTCGTAACCAATTTCTTATTGATCAATAAACAATTTGAGACAAATATTAATCTGATCGAGGACTAATCAACTGTGTCAATTGGTCTCAATTATTGCAATTTAATGCGCAATAAAAAGCCAAATTGAATATCTGCTGCTATGTTTGTTTTGACTGCGTAAACAGAATCGCCTCAGAGGAAGTAAATAATTCTACTTTATTGTCATAATGCTACATTTGTAAATTATATCGAACCTAAGAAAAATATATATATATNGTGATATATTTTTTTTTTAATTATGAAATATTTTAAAACTAAACAGCAATTTTTTAGATTACTAAATATAGCTCTTAAAATCTAATATTTAAGCTAATTGAAATATATCTTTATAAGTCTAATTATTTATTTTGAAATATGCATTAGTTATTGCAATTTTGGTTGTAATTTTATAACTTATGTAGTGAATTGTCATTATGATTTTAAGAATTTAATCAGTTCTATATAGAATAATTTGTACGTTTTGCTTATCTATCGATTTTTGAGTATACCTGTTTTAGTATTTAGTCGGCCCTGGAACGATATCTATTTAGAACACATATTAAAAATTGTATCCCAACGAAATAATGTCAAATTATGTTTCACATGTGTCAAAATGTAAAAATGCCATATTAAATAGCCACAAAATTTGAGTGAAAATCGGCTTTTAAATAATTAATTTCATTTGGCGGAGAATGAATATTTAATCATGGAAATTAAATATTACATGTCGGGCAACACCGAAATGTGAGCTGCTAAACGTATGAATGAGTTTTGTAAATAATAAATAACTTTTATCGTTGGAAAAGCGGACGTTCCCACATTATTATTGTTAATCATATCTACATACAAATTAACTCACTGAACATATAAGAAATTAAATTATATTCTTAAAAAGTTAATTATTAACATAGTGAATTAAATTTAAAAAAAAAAATATTTTAAAAAACATGCTGACAACAACTTATTGAAAAATAACGAGAGAGGATGTCTTGTCCCTAAGTTCACATTTTCATGACTTAGGGTAAATATAATTTTTCCGATACACACCGTGGGAGGTAGAAGGGTGTGGGGGAGGTAAAAGGCGGAAGGTACAAAGGGAAAGCGGCCTGTTTTAAGAGAGGGCAATAAGAAGGACAAAGGAAAAAAGGAAGGGTATTATTGGGAATAGGTAACTTTGGAACAGGGAAAAATGTTTGACAGGTTTATTGAGAAGGAGGGCTGATGGTTTTTAGAATGTTGAAAATGTTAGAATAAGTTGGGGAAATTTGTTCAATGTCCGTTCTGTCGTTAACTGGATAGTATTGTAAGTTAATGTGAACGNTTATTCATTTATTTATAAAAAATTTGAGAATAAAAAGAAGGAATTTTCAATAAGGTTTTAATATCACATCATGTTTGTGTGTGCTTATGTGTGTCATATGCAAACTTCATTAAATTCATTTACATGAAGGAAAAAAGCTATTGAAGCATAATTTAAGAAAGACTAAAGTAGTTTTTTTTTAAGAGTAAATAATAAAAAGTAATGAAGTTGAAAGAAAAATTAAATCTTCTTTTATGAGTTATTGAATTAATTGAAAATATTAAGCAATGTATTAGAAAATTAAATGATATTAAATACACAATAAATAAGAATAAAAAGAAAAAAAAAGTAAATACTAAAGATTTAGCTGTTAAAAGCAGGGCTCGAATAGATTTATTTTTGAATTCTAAAATAACGCCAAATATTTTATGTATTTATCGAGCACAAGCTACATGAGATATATTATATAAACTAAGCGAATTAATCATTAAAGAAGTTAATGAATATTTTTATTTCAACTTTCTAATTCATGTAATTCCTTACACTTGTGGAATATACCGTTATTAGTAAACCAATATGAGTTCAATTAATTTGCACTAAGGTGAAAATAAAAACATTTTTCACCTCCACATGACATTTCATTCCTATTCCATTCGTTTTCGTCCGATAAGGACAATAGGTTACTAAATAAATTAATTCATAGCTGGAATAAATATAGGACCAATGACGGCTATCTCACAAAAATATTGCTGTACCATTTTGTCTTTTTGAAAACAACAAAACTCACAAACACACCTCATTTACGCATATTGACATGCATACATTGACACCTCTTTAAAACCTAGCTAATGTTGGATAAGGGCATTGTCGGTGACGCATGTATATGTTAGAGAGGAGACTGAGGGCCAGGATCTGAAGAAGATTCCGAGGATGGCCCAAAGAAGTGTATCCGATGGGGAATCCTGTAGTGGCAGAGCTGCAGACTGGCGAACCGTTAGCAAGTCGTGAGCGCAATGTCCCGACAGACAAGCATCATTATCACGAGGCGAACTCGGTCTGGAGAGTCTGAAAATATCCAAACCCTTACATTATTTACCTTTCAGAAATTTTAAGCAGTTTTGATTCGCAGACGCTACTGACTCTTATACAGACTTAGAAACAGGCGTTCGCAGCTCACAACAGAGAACAAACTGACACTGTACAAGGAACTACTATGACCGAGCTGGACATACGGTGCAGAACTCTGGGGTGCCGGTAATCTTCCAACGTCCAGTGAATACAATCCTTTCAATCCAAAGTCCTAAGAATAATTGCAAACGCTCCATATTATGTGTCCAACTTTACTCTCCCTCACGACTTTCAAATACCTTTCGTCCAACACCATAACTCCACCCGCTTCACATTCTTCCACAGCAAGCTTCCATTCCACCCTAATCCATAGGCCATATCCCTGTCGTCGGAGTCTAATCCTTACAACCCTCCCGGACGACTAAAACGGAGATGACCTCGCGAACTCTTGGGCCATGACACCTAGATTTACTGGGAGTATGGTCAATACCCCCCTTCTCCCTGCAAAGTGACAGTTATTTACTGAGTAATTTTAGAACAATTAGGAAAAATTTGTTACAGTTTAGAAAATTAGTTGTGCATTTTAAAACTGAAAAGACATAATGTTAAATAATGCTTCCAGAGTTACATTAACCTTCTTGATGGTCACATTCCACCCATAAAATTAAACATTCACTGAAAGCTTCACCGTAATAACATGGGTGACTGAGAAAAATTTTCTTCAATTTAATGTGAGTGAAGAGTGCCTCTCTTTTTTTTTCATTCACGAAGAAACAGTGATTGTGCTTTCGAAAGTTATATTACGTGAGGAAAAATTCCTTATTTTTTATTACATTGTAATAAAAGTTTGTGATGAAACTTTCTAATTAAATGTTGTTATTGATAATAATAATGTATGTGTGTGTGTGAGTGTGAATGTGAGCATATACATTTCATCTCATTCATGCAATCATTTTTTGGTAAACTTTAATAGAAATGGGAATACACATGTTGAAATCCCTGTCACTTGCAAATTTTTATTATTATTGAAGGAAGCAATGTTGCTCATTTCCTATGTATATAAATAAATAAATAAAT
>KZ809823.1:30702-46318 GCA_000696205.2 Oncopeltus fasciatus
AATAATTAATTAAAAAAAAAAAACATAAAAATCTTTCATTTACATTATAATTACGTTATTCTGAGGCCCAGGTATTTTGGTCATTGATAGCTAACTGGAAAATATGACTTTCGTTTTATATTTATACTCTAATTCAAAATAAGGGTTTTTCTAGCAGCCAAAGTTTTTCATTCCTAGCGTTCCTGCTGACTAAGGGGGTTCCTCCCCCCCCCCAACCCCCTTAGTCAGTTCGAATTTTTAACTTCCAATCCGCCGTTGATGGATCAAGCATCTATGAAATTTGACTTATCGTCAGATCAGATAGAATTTAAACACAAAATTTAATCAAAATCGAATTTTCCTGTTTAAAAATACGTTTAGAAATATCTTTGCTTGATTTTCGGATTCCTCGGGCCTAAACGTAAAACACTACTTTTTGAGTGGAAGGATTATGATATTTTGATTTCTGTTCGATCTAAATTTTCTTTATTTTATTGTGAAAACAATTCTAAATCCCCAAGCTCTGTGAGGAGCTCTTGCCAGTTTCCCAAAGAGCTCCGAGAGAGTACGCCAAAGAATAATACGGATTCGGCTATAAGTGTTTCTCGTTGCACGGCTTTGCTCACCGCTGACGCGTCTGGATGCAGGGCACCGACTCTGATGAGCTGTCAGCTGCCGGCACGCCCCTTACCCCGCGAGACACACCATTAATTATACCTGCTTCAAGCCTCCGCTTCCTCGACTTTGCCTTTAACATCCCTTCTGATCTGATTTGATCGCAGCTCTCTTACCGCGAGTTTCGCTCTTTTCAGGGAGGATGAAGGGTGCACAAAATGCATTGAATCTAAATGGAAAAGAGAAAGTCGGAGCAGGATAGAGGGGCGGAGGAAGATCACTAGCTGTGAAAATATAAACACACAAGCTATAAACTAAATTTCTATGTTAAATATTGTCGACAGCTAAATTCGATATTCTGTGATGTGTGACGTCATCACCCAGTAATATTTTAAATGCTGCTAGTTTTACGTAGTTCGCGCGTCAGTCAGTAGAGGTGATAACGGCACGTAACCTTACCAGTAACCATTCTAAATCTTTACTTAAAGTTCGGTGCTCATATCTTTTGGACGTTTTTATTTTAGTCACTTTTCACGGGATACAAAATTCTATTCTTTCGTGCTTTTGATTCGGGTAATTTACTGATTGGAAACTAGCTAATGTGGTCCAGTTGACAAGAATTATATTTTTAAGTCACATGTTCAAGGGCATAACTGGCCCCGGGATTCTGATTCGACTATCATACCAGAAGAAAGTTAATTCATATGGTTGTGTTTACAACAATTTTAACTTAAGTTCTTTATTGCAACTGTAGTTTCATATTCTAACAGTATTTTCTTCTTCGCTGATCACAGTCTACCTATGTAAGACGAGAGAATTTACTTCAAGCCTACTCACTTTTCCTCTTAATTATTTGTCTTCGCATTGTTTCTACATTCATCGACAGCAAAGAATATTAAATACTAGTATTAGATGATTTTAGTTGGGGTTCAGTGAAGGTAGATCCGAAAAAAATAAAAATTAAAAAAAAAAATGTATTTATTTAAATGATTAAATGCCCAAGAATAAATTTTGAATTCACTAATCCTCCATTTTAACTCCTTTTATGGAGGGAGTAGAGCTTAGGTATCACAGGGACATCATTTTCTTAGAGCTATATACAGTTTGTTTCTATTAATCAAAATATTATTGTTGACATAATGTATAACTAATACACACTAGTTCAATTTTCAATTATTACTAGAGGTTCCGATTCTGTCTGTTCGGAAAACAATCAATACTAATTGCATATTGCTTGAAAATACCAAAGCATAATTAAGAATAAAAAAATGACTCATTCGGGAGAGGGGGGCGTTGTTAAACCTCCCTTTCAACTACCTAGTACTTACTCCTACGTGTTTGAAATTTGTTCCAAAACTTTTCGGACCTTAAACTTCCTGCAGCAATAATTTTACTGTACATATGAGATTTAATCTATCCCACTAGATATATTTGAATTACTTTAATATCCGAAAAGAGAAAAGTGTATAAAGGCTTCTGATACTAATTAGAACAATCTAACATAAAATTATTCTATCCTGTATTAAAGATAATTATATATATATNCCGATTCTGTCTGTTCGGAAAAAAATCAATACTAATTGCGTATTGCTTGAAAATACCAAAGCATAATTAAGAATAAAAAAATGACTCATTCGGGAGAGGGAGGCGTTGTTAAACCTCCCTTTCAACTACCTAGGGTCATGGAGGGAGGTTTCTATACCATTCTAAACATCCATGGCTCAGGGCAAGCTTATATTATCCAAAAAGCTTGCTGAGGGCGGAATTTGAAGCCGCAGCGCCCGGATAGCAAGACGCGAACTGATTCACCCCCCCCCCCTACCACAACAAGAGACTCTTAAAAGAGAATTTATATATTAATTGTGACACATTCCCCGAATATGATATTTCCAACCAGAGTATTTTAAGACATGTTTCAGTCCCCTCGTTTCAACCCTCACTCTGATGAGACTACGAGGAAATGAACAAGCAATATTTATCACGCACCAGGCAGGAGAGTCACAAACGGATAGAGAAATAAGTGGAGAGGCTGGCAAGAAAACCGCATTGCCATTGGAGGGCCGAAGTGGAAACAAATGCAAAACCAGCGGATCCCTCTTCAGAATCAAATGAAAGCCTCTACGCCCTTTTGAGGCAATCGCCTGATGCCCTTCGAATTCCACATCCCTCTTTACAGCCTATTGATCGCCCGCTGCAGTTCCCTCATGTCGTCAAATACCTCCATGAATACACAACGTAATTGCCAGTAAACGTTTATGATGCTCATACGCGAATAACAGGCTGTTTATGTCTCACTTTACCTCTGAAGATATTGAAATTTATTTTTTCCCCCGATCTATTCTTATGAAGAAACTCAAGAAAATTGTATGTATTGAATATTATATCAAGTTAAGCACGCACATGTATGCACACACACACACACACACACATAAAGTATGTAACTCATTGAAGTATGTCAGTATTGTATTCTAAATATACTAATAAGAAGATTTAAATGTATAGATAGGAAATTGGAAAATTCTTTTTAACAATGATTTCGTGAATAATAAGAATAACACCAACCAAACTGAAGAAACTGAAAAAAATATTCGAAAAGTATTTCAATTAAATTAAGGTTTTATAATTATTTTCATTGTGGATTAGCTTATACCATTACCAATAGTAGTAATATCCCACACAAAATATAGAACCAATTTCAAATACATAAATCAATAGGTCCTTTACTGTTTTTTTTTTTGTTTTTTTAGACCATGTTATGCGATTTTTTTTCAATAGTACAATTACAATGTTTTTAAGTAGTACGTAATTTTTAAAAATATAAAGCAATTATTTTTTTTTTCCTACTTTACCACTACCAAGCATCCTATTGTGTTCTTGAGCAGACAATCATTTCACCTTAATAACCTGCACAGGTACAGTGTTCGGTACTTGAACACACAACGCAATGCTTCAAATAGTAGAAATATCGAATTATTATAACAAAAAAAAACGATATCATATTCATTATAATGACCAATACCAGCACAGTCTAATTTAATGTTCTTTAAATAACAGTGATAAAATGTATAAGAGTGTGCCATAGTTGTGTCAGTGATTTATAAGAGAATAACAGTTCCAACAGATTTATTGATTACATGAAGCGTTATTTTATTAATTATACATAGTTTCTACATCCAGGGAAATATTAACCGAATTAAGGATTAACCGTTTATTTCTCTTTAAATTTTTCTTTAGATTTTGGGCTGATTAGATAGGCTGATGACCAAAGATCCCACGACGATTTGCTAATTTTATGTACTTATGATAATATTAATACAGGTTATTTTTATGACAATGTATCAATTATCATTGTAAAAAGGTGCAGGGAAGAAATGTTTATATATAATACAATTAGCACTCAAAGTGTAGTCCATTGTTATCTAACGACATTAACCATCTTCTAGCCGATTTCTCAATCCCTAGTTGATACCATTCCTCAGGATGGCGGTCGAACAGCCCATCGACAGCAATTTCAACTTTCGGAAAAGTATTAAACTTTACCCTAGAAGAAAATGGGCCATGGATCGATAGAAGTGGTAATCTGATGATGCGAGGTCAAGAAGATCTGGTGGATGAGCAGGAGTTCGAACCATGAAGTTATTTAAACTAGTTTTCGGTACGACAGGAAGTGTGGACTAGCATAGTTGTTGGTATAAAAGTTCTTTTCGATTGACCAATATTTCTAGTCGTTCGCAGAAGAGTTCAGAATTCATAGAGCATCCATTAATAACAAATTTGCTATAATTATCCCCTTGAAAATTCTAAAAACACAAAGCATGGATTGTTTTTGTTTTTTTTTCAAATTTCTCCCTAGCAGCAACCAGAAAAGCAGTTTAACCCTCTCTGGCCATTGTTTATGTGTATTCGAATTTCGCCAGTAAACCCACTTTTCAATACAGGAGGAAATTTATTGATAACCCCTTCTCATTTTAGAAAGGGTTATCAATAAATTTTCTAACCTCTTAGCTGATTGCTGAGGAGTGAGTTCGTGAAAGACAAGTCCACCTTCCCCATGGAGATTAGAAGGCAACTTAAGAGTCAGTTAGACACAACACACTCCCTGGCAAGTTCGTGAGTACTAGTGGACGGATTTGACTCAACTGCTTACTGCAGGACCTCATCAATAGTCATTACTGGATTCCTTCTCCGTTTACAACGTCATAATATGACGATGGAGATATTATCTCCACAGCTAAATTTTTCAACCCAATCCCGCGCAGCGCACAGGTCAAAGACACATTCCCATGTAAATTTAATAATTTCACAAGTTGTTTCAACATCAGAGAAGTCATTTTAAAGAATCTCAAATAACTAAATTTGGCTGTTGTTTAAGAAATCGAATGGGAATTAATAAATTTATAGAATGCTCTAAAGAGATTATTAAATATTGCTAAGTATTAAATATGAATAAAACATTAGCAGGCCATTGAAATCTTGAATCTGATAACGGTCATATATATATATATATATATATNTTGTTTATATCACATTTTTATGAACAATTTATCACAACCTATAAAAACTAGTTATTTTGTCTAGGGATCTTAAAACTTTAAACTCCTATTGTAGGGAACAAAATGAGTTAAGAATCATGTTTGTTACATTTATTATGAGAATGAAGTGTTATAGCACCAAAAGTGAATCCTCAAGCCAAGCCGAAGGTGGAATACACTAAGTGAAGACAATACAACCCCTATGTTAACTTAGGGGGTGGGTTCTGTCCCTGCGTTCACACGGAGGCAGAATTGCCTCCAGAGAGATTCAGCAGGCAGTCCGCGAGGCCAACCCTCTACAGCTGAGGTATTAAGACCCTGTCTCCTGTCTCAGGGGTGAGAAGGGGCGGGAGTTTTAATTAATTGTAGCCCGTGTAGAGGGCGCTGCTGTGTCCCCGAGGAGGTTATTTAGTGCAGGTTCCCTCCTAAGCACTGCTGCTTCGAATTAAGAGTTCTGCTGCTGTTCCCTGCTAGGCCTCACCGGCAGTGGACCAACTATAACCTCTCTCTTAAGACTACAACTTTATTAAAAAAAAAAAAAAAAATAGTTTCTTAAAATAACATTGTAGGCAATTCATTTACTATTCAAAAATTATTGAGAAATAAAGGTTAGAAAGAAGAAATAAATATAAATTTGAATACAGGCCGCAGAACCCGGAAGGACGCTAACCAACATAACACTTAGTTAGGTCCTATTAGCTCCTATATGGAGCGCTGCCTATACAAAAAAAAACAACAAAAAACTGTAGAGTGCCCACTCCGGATCCCCCACCATTCTCTGGGGCTCGGCTGCATAGATCAAGCAGTGCAAAAATCAGTTTTAGGGAGAAACAAATAAAAGGGTGAAAAATAGTGCCGAAAAGTCCAATAAAACAGTAAGGGGTGGAATGAAATTTGCAATTCATAGAGGGCGATCAAAGTGGGCAGGTAAAAATGGCCCCATTAAAATGGAGGGTAGGGGTTGGAATACGTGTGTAGCAGGAGATTATGCCGGAAACGAGCAGGATATTGGACGCGGGCCTGCCGACAATGCAAGCGGAAATGTAATCCCATTCTTTCTTCCTTGGTAATTTAATTCACACGACCGACCAATAGTAATTCATCCATTCATGGAAAGGGGTTAAACATTAAAGAAAACTGCTCCATTTACCGGGGACGAGTATGAAAAAAAGTTATTGAGGCAGTAACATCGGCTTTAATTTGTGCTAGGAAAAATGTAAAACTCACAATTTTGTAAAATTAACTAAACTCTGATTAAAAATTGCGACCATATTGTGAATTTAATTGTAAACCATATTTATTATAATTTCAGATAGAGAGTTTTTGATCGTAGTGATTATTAGTAGATGTTTTTTTTTTTGTAGGTATTCGATCAAGGTTGATCCAAAAAAAAATACAATTTTTAAAAAATGTGTATTTTTAATATCTGCTATTTTTTAAAGTTTCGCCTTACATTGTAAGCCACCTTCAGGACTATAATGAAGGCGAGAGACGACATCGTGTCACCTGGATCCCATGTTCATGACCTACAATTTGGTCCTCCGGACCGGATACAAACTAGCGACCTATGTTTTAAAAAGGTCACCTATATATCACAATAGCGATCGCTAGAAAATCAGCCAGTAAAGCTTTTCCAACTTAAAATAATAATAAGGAGATTAAGTAAGAAATTTATATAAAAAAACAATCCGAAATAAATTTATAGTGCTTCAACACACTGGATATTTACTCTTTCGGTCCGAGGGGGCCATAGGTTGACGAATAAAAGAGAGGCGTTTTTCCATGCAAACTGGTAGCATGTGAGGAATACCCCTCCTCTTCAGTAGGAAGCCACATCCCCAACCCCGATTGTCTCAGAGGCAGGGCTTCGCGAAATGGACGGACTGTACCGATCCCGATGCAGCCTTATACGTAATAATATTAGGGATTCCAATTTCACGAAATAAATAAAGTCATACTAGAAATCATGTATATGATTCAACATTATGATTCGAAACCGAGTTACGTCATACCCACACATCAAACGCTCTACCTCTAGAGAACTCAAAAGATTCAATTCCCCGGGAGAAGATTACTTCCATTTGGAGCAAACCAATTTTGAATATCTCCTTTGCATAATTTGCTTTAGCCCTGCCGACAGTCAGGAGAGAGAGAGAAACTCATTTGAGAGACACAATTTTATAGGAAATTTTTTCCTCTTTTATGATCTACTCATAAAAGCTCTGACTCGTATATACGGGAAGAACTTCATAAAATTTCATTTCCCCCACGCTCGCTCATTTAAAGACGGGCGCCTCTGTCGCTCCAAAGATATTTTTTACCTCGCCAATAAAAATGTCAGGATGGAAATTGTTTTCCAGAAGACAACAGCACTCAAGTGACCACTTCTCTACTGGAATAACAACTTCAATGCAGCACTCCTCGTGCTGTAAGTGACCAATGCACAAAGCCTAAGAAATGTAATCAATATATGGATAAATAAAAGGGAGTCCGTAACGCAGGAGCAGTATAAACTGAGTAGAAGGTAAAATCGAAAAGGCAATGAAGTCTTGAGCGAAAAAGTCTTGTCACGCAGGAGTTGCCTGTACTTAGAGATGGACATACATTTTGAGGAGAATATCTCTCACACATCATAGTTTTTTTTTTATAGTCATTTTTATTACACATATTTATTGAAAATGTTTAAGAACACAAACGTTTAAAAAAATTCGATATATTACTTTCTTTACACTTTTGTCACTATAGCAAAACAGGTTGTTCGAAGTTAATAAATTTGGTCCTCCCTAAACCCTCCACCTAGTACTCATCCAATTTCAGTGAAAAATAGAAACTATTAATGGTTTTCAATGGAAAGCTTATTTTGTATTTTAGGTCTTAAAATGTAAAGGACGGCCCAATATAGATTAGAATTACATTAAGAGTTGAATACAGACAGTGACAGTGAACACATGTATTCGGCAACGAGGATGGACAATGTCCGAAAGCGCTCGCCAACACAGGTTTGCAGAAACCAATGAAGACGGACAATGGAAGGTATAATAGAATTACATTTATTAATATTTACCTAAATGTGTCACATATACATGAATGTAGAAATTTTCATTCAGCAATAATTATTACATTTTCAAGTAATTCAAACTATAACGATAGTTTTTCATTTTTCTATTTTATCTCTCTCTAGAACTATCCTCCTTATTTCCGTCATTGCCGAAATCATCCAACAAATTAGAAACAAACTTAAATATCTAATTTAGTTAGATTATAGTAAATAACACATACACACTTACCATATATATATAATGTTTAATAAATTACATTCATTGATTCTTCTAGAAGAGATCTGAAAAAGTTTTGAAGAGCCAAGTCATAGTAAAAAAGAGAATAGTATCATTTTCTAATGGGAAATCACCTAAAACGCATCGAAATCATGTAGACAGGTTTACATTTTGCCAAATTCTCACATATCAGTTAATGCTTACCTCAACGAGCTACATATTACCTGTACTGAATAGGTTATGAAATACCTACTCACTCATTAAAAAGCGTTTTCGGAGAGTTTGCGACTCTTGATATTCCATTTTCCTCTTGATAAGTAAAATCTTAAATGATGACAAATAAAATAATTATAAATGTACTTATAGTGTTCTTTAAAAATTAGAAATTGAAGAAATCCTAAGCTTATGAAAATTGATTTAGTAGAAATTCAATTCAATGGAAAAGTATTTTTTATTATAGTAATTTACTTGCAATACTCACATTTTAGAGAGAAAAGCATTTACTAAAAAGCTCACCTGTAAAAACAAAGAAATTGGTAGAATTATCTAAAGACAGAAATATTCATATGAATGTTAGTACATTGTCAATTGGAAACTATAGAGAAACATATGCTAATTTCCTTCAGTATAACTGGTACAGAAGTATAGTGTAAAGGGGAATCTTCATTTACTCGAATTATAGAAAGCTATAAATTATAGTATTATTGGTTAATTAATTTAATATTCAATATAGTTCTTATTAGGTAGCCTATTTTTCTATCTGATCGAAAAACAGAAAAAAAATAATGGCTAAACAATCATAAAATTTCTTCCGGGCTTGACCATGCAGTAAAGTTTCTTCTAGCTAAGGTTTTGCACATCATATGAAGGCTTCTTCAGGTCTGAAAGTAGATTGTGTGCGACTCCATGGGGCTTTTATACCAGCCTAGGACCGGAGCCTTGATCTTATTATGCCTTCCCATTGATTGGATCTTATCCGTTCCTATCTGGAAATGTCTAGCTATGTAGCTAAGTTGATTTTCCTCACTGATAATGCTGGTTTCCAAGTCGCGTCTTAATGCCGAACTGGATATTTACTCTTTCGGTCCGAGGGGGCCATAGGTTGACGAATAAAAAAAATATGCGAACAATTACTATTTTAGCCTAAAAATATTGTTGAAGTATTTTATGTTGATATACTTCATTTTCATACTTAGAATACAACTATTATACTAAGATTTAAAAAAAAAAAAAAAATTGAACTTCATTCGCAATTATGTATCTCTTATTCAACATTCCTTCCTAAATCATAAAATTAAATTCGGCAAGGAATCAGATTACAAGTTCTTTATATTCTGCAGTGGGGTAATAAACAAGAAGCGGATAGAAATGAAGGGCAGAAAAGGTATAAACAATTGAATAAAATAAAGAAAAAAAGAAAAAGAAGAAGAAGAAGAAGAAGGAAATAAAAGTGAAGGAAGGAGGGAGGGGGTAAGTGGAGTGGGTGTGCTTCCAGTAAGAGCGCGCACTAATAGACTATTGTAATGTAGGAGCTATTTATTGTTTCTGAGGAAACGGCACTAACGGCAGTAGCCAACCACAGCACACCTCCCTCTTAAATCAACCCCATGTGAAATACAACCCTTTAGCGAACGGCACACTTTTGGGGCAACTAATAAAATAATTCCGCTAAATGCCGACCGCCTTCTATAAATACGTACATAGAATACCAAAATATGTCGCGGCAACTTGTACGGAATTCCTTAACGGGCATCGCAGCTCTCCGAAACCTAATTGGACAAGGACGTAATGTCTCCTCCAACATCTTTGTTCCCAAGCATGTAAATCGTAACACTCAAAGTAATTTACCTCTGCACTCAAAGGAAAATTAGCAATGGTCTACTGCTATTATTAGATTGGATGTCAAGCAGATTAATCAATTCCAAGGTTTATTTTAAATTAATACATTTTCATTATCAAACATATTTACAACTGGTTTATATAGACCCGCCTCAAGCCACTCACATATTCACGCCATCAAAGAATAGTTAACTGGAATTTCATTACCAATATATTCATTATTTCCTATGATAATCTTAGAAATATATTGTTGCTATGAAAAGTCTCCGGAGATTAAAAAAAAAAAAAAATATGAACTTTACCAAGTTGTTGCATTTCTGTAATTTGATGACTTATGTTCAATATTATATATTGAATATATATGATAATACAACCAACCCCGTGAGAGGATCTGTAATGAATCCCCTAAAATAATCAAATGCAAACCCTTCATTCGTTTTAAAAGTGATTTTTTTCCATGATTAATTAATATAACAGTATTGATAATTGAAATATTGCCTAATTATTCGGTATAAATGATAATTAATTATTTTTCATACCATGAATTGTTCTAGGTTGTAGGATGGACCATATGAAAAGGAAACTGTAAATTCTGCAAGGATTTATTGGCTCCATAAATTTATAACAATTAGAAAATGTCAGAAAAAAAAAAGTTATCATGACAAGTTAGTTTCCTAGCATTAATCAGTGTAAGTAAGAGCGGAGACAAGAAAAGGTAATCATCCTAAAGAGCCTGGGGGTAGAGATAAGAGAAGAGGGAGCAGACAATAAGAAGGATCCAGGGAGGGCAGTAGCTGCGCAGGGGATGTGTTGACCGAAGGGTTAGGTTTCGGAACACGTAGACCCCCCTCCCAACCCCCACCCCTTCTTCAAATGAACCCTTCTCCCCCACTTCTCCCCTCCCCTCCCCTCACCTGATTAAACGGGAAAAACTTGACGGCCTCCCACCCTGCTTCCCCTCCCTCCCCGTAGCACCTACCCCTCTCTTTATTAACCCTTTCACACCCTAACCCGGCCCCCGTTGGGATTCAGAGCCCGCGTCCAATACCTTCCAGGCCACTGTCAGTCAGCACACTTCTCCCTTTCTCGACTGATCTGCGCTGAGAGGGAATCGTTTTCTCTTACCCGCTCCTAAAGAAGGGGAGCAAAGTAAAGAATTTACTAATCAGCTTTGTGGAGATCAGAGAGAAAATTCCTTACTCAATAGTTTCTCTCTCAGGAGTATCAGAAATTGATTTTCTACACTACGCAGTGAAAATAATTATTTCTATGTTTAACACAACATATACAAAAGGAATTGAAATAAATTATTTATACAGAATAACTTAAAAACAAGAACTACTTATGAACAAAGAACTAGTTTAATTTTATTTTAAGAAAACCCATACAATCTTCTTTAATTTAAGAGTCCAAGCAGTCAGCCGTGAACTAAGATAAAAGGTGTTAAATAATTAAATTAATTGTGGTATGTAAAACAATGCTTAATTTTCCGGAAAGTAGAAGACCCGGGTTCGATTCTAGGCTAGGGTAGTAAGATTTTATTTCTGGCTCCCTTTACATTTCTTGTGGAAAGGATTAAAGATTCTGACACCGATGGCCAAAAATGTAAGAGCGACGAACACACACACCTTATAAATCAGGTAACAGCACACACAGCTCACCATGATCAGTTCAGTTCTGAATAATATCCCTTTGGTTTAGTGGTAAGTTAAAATGCTTTAAAAGAGAAGACACACAAAACCTCGTAACAAATTTATTTGTAAACGTGATAATATGATTAAGATATCAATCAACTATGGTGATATTATAGCTCAAGAAAAAATAATTTAATCAATTGGAGAACAAGCATCTAACAAGAAGTACTTATAAAAAATAAATGTCGAGAACATGAATCGTAGAATACTTTTCGGTAACTCATGATCCGGTAAAGAATAAAAATAAAAGTATTTATCCATATACATATATAAAGCCTATTAGGAAATAACACGCTTTCAAAAGTTAGCTTCGATAAGGACCAGGACACATAACCTTCCTTGTCCAAAAATGAGAACTTGAATGTGTGAGCATGAGAAGGAAGTATAGGTTTCAAGTGTGGCCAAGGCTGAAGGGAAATCAAGTTATTCACGTTTTTCCAACTCTTTTGAAAAATTTTTAAAATTCTACTCCGATTTTATATTAGAGATACTAAAACCAAATTTCATTTACAAGTATATATATATATATATGTATGTATATATATGCAAGTACAATTTTTATTATATGTTCTACATGCATACATTTTAATGGATCAAAATTCAAAAGGAATATATTCCTTGCTGGACTATGAAAATGTTTTATTAAAATGCTGTTACAAATTTCACATAAAACATTCATGTAAAACATTCATGTACATTGACTGTACCCGTAAATTATAATATTATTACTATCCCTTACAGTATTTTAGAAGTTTAGATTAAACAGAACAGAATGATGAAGGGTTCCTAATTTGAAGCAATATTAAAAAATACCGTCTTCATAATTACACGTAAAGAATAAGTCGCAGTACTTGTAAAGAATTATAATTTCACACTAGTCAATAGTAAAGTATAACAGCATGCCAACCCCTAAAATAAAAAAAACATTTTTTGTATTTATCCAAATAATTGTCATAGAACTCTCATACCTTCTATTCTCCGTCTTCATTGGTTTCTGCAAATCATCTTTTTTTTTTTTTGGTTTGCAGAAACCAATGAAGACGGAGAATAGAAGGTATCAGAGTTCTATATTCATTGGTGGTAGAAATAATAATAACCCTTTAGATTATTGTCATAGACTTAAAAATTACTTATAGATAATGTCGAAATTTTAAATTTTTTTTCCAATAACACGAAGTTCAAAATTTTCAGATTTATCTCATTATTATTGGGCTCAGTAAACTCTAGTAAGCGTTGTAAATGCGGTTCATTAAAATTCACATATTTCATCACAACTAGAAATACTTACTCTATTACTCCACCAGACTTGAAGAATTTAAGAAATGGGGAATTTAAGAGTTTTGTTTCACGGCGTTTACTTAGTTCTTATTACGTAGACAGCTTTAATTGGGATGTTTCCTCGAAGCAGACATTGATTAGTTGGGGACATTAATCAAATAAAATTTATGGATTTTGGGGACCCTGAGTCTCTTGCACTGGAAGGGATCGTCCTTGAGGCAAGATTTAGGTTGTTAATTATCTANAAATGATGCTGAATCTTTGTTAATTCATTATTTCTTAATTAATTCTGATTATCTTATAATTTTATAAATTATTTTGTATTTCTTTGTTTGATTCTGACATTAATTAAAGAAAGTCGAAAAAACGTATATGTTAAGAGATAATTGGAATAAACGTTGTTTGTCTCTTTTAATATCTTGAAAAGGTACGAAATCCCTCTTATATTTTCTTATCATTTGTTGGGTGGTAACCTAATTTAACACTGTTTGTTTTTAAAGCAAGTTTTTGCATCTTTTAAGTTCCCTGCCTAATTTTTGAGCTAATTTACTTACTTAGTTTCTTCTTTTTTTTTTTTCTTTTTTTTTTTTGTTAATATCATCCACTCCTCCTCTTGCAATGCAAATATTGTCACAAGTGTTTGTTAGCCCTCATCCAAAAAACCCCTGCTTTCAGAATATAAAATGTTTTAATACTTTCCCTTTGTAGTTCAAAGGACAGGCTTAATTTGTAACTAAAAAGTAAAAAATATTTCCGGATCATACTATATTTATGATCTCTTAGTTTAATTTACATCAAAATAATCGACTTCATCAGTCATTAATAAAAGCATGCTTTTAAAAATAAATTTTGTAAAAGAATCCTCCAATAATTAAAAAATTCTCCACTTTGTTGACCAAATTTAACTTTCGTAAACATACCAAATGATTTGCATTCAAATAATAATAGTAAAAATATTGCTATTAAGATACAAATAATTTTGTTAAAAATACAAACAACAATAGGCTATTTTCGTTTCGAAGCCAAAATAATCCATTTGTTCGAATTAGTTGACATAACTCTGTTTTACAAAAGCTTTCCAAAATGATTAAACTTAGATGAGTTAAGATTTTATGGAAAAAAATTGATGAACCTTGTGATAGAGTGTGCATTTAACAAAAATATAAACTGAAGAGTGAAAAAAATAAACTTATAAGAAGAGCTTAGGTTACCATTTTATACCAAAAACACTTGTTACTGAAAGGTATTACGTATTTTAAAAATTTGAAATATTCGTCCTAGACAGAACTTTATGCTGTAGGATCAACTTGTACATCGCATAAGTCTTTTGGGCGAAGCGGTAAGCGAGGACACAATACATTAATTAAAACTCATAGAGCATAACGAGACAAAAGAAAAATCCTAAATCAACACAGGAGCGAACTATTGTTCGACATGTTAATAATGAAAGGCTAATCGTAAAGGGAAAAAAAACTAATAAAATAAATATAATAAAAGGCGGTTAAGGAAGCCTTTTGAAATATTCCATTGTAGTAAGCTAAGAGCGAGATATCCTTCAGCACAGAAAGCAAATCTGAGAAATGCACCACATATATTACTTATATAAACACAAGCACGCACGCGCGAGCGCACACAAAACGTTCGCGGGGTCTCACAAGCACACATATACGTACGCAGAGACATATATTATATTTATCACCACGAGGTAAATCCAACCTATAAACTGAATTACCAAAAAAAAAAGATATGCCCCAGAGGGTTTTTTTTACACTCAGAAAAGGTAATTAAAAAAAAAAATAATGCAGAGAAAATAGTTCAGATTTGGTCAAAAGTTATTTATGGATGAAGATTTAATTTTTTAAATAAAATCCGCTAAGTAGGGGCAAAGTAAAGTAAGAAGATTTTTTATTTGTCTTATTTTACATTTGTAAATATTTTTCTTAATATGCATTTCTCGTAAGAATATAATTAAATATATTTGCCATAACTTAGCACTTATCATGTCCTATTAATTTTTGTTATAATTATAATAATAACGAACATAAAAATGATTATAAACACCCCCATCGATCGATTAGGCCGTTAGCGATGAGTTGTGATGCTTGTAATAAGTAGAGAAATAGGTTAAAAAAATTCGAAGATCTTAAAAAAACAAAAAAAAACAACAACATAAAAATATAAAATTAAGGCCGTCATCATCTCTCATTCCTCTGACAAGAGTCAGAACTTGAGTTGCTCGCTCAATCTAGGTGTCAAGATTACTACAAATGAGAAATTTTGAGAAATTGAACCATACTGGAGGCATTAATGCCTTCTGATAACAAAGAACTACAAGTCAGAGAGAACTCAATTTATAGCAAAATTACTAGTTAAAATTTTTCAAAGTTTTGTGATAGCTCTTTTT
>KZ809824.1:10671-24082 GCA_000696205.2 Oncopeltus fasciatus
ATATATATATATATATATTTAGATATTATGAATGTATGTTAATAAGGCCAGTGTAATGTATTGTACCTTCTTTTTTATTGAGCCTAGTATCTGAAATTTTTGAAGTACCTATAGATCCTCCTCTCAATGCTCGCTCAAAACATAGAAAGGGGCGTGTAAGATATGTCTGGTTTTCTCTCGCTTAATAATTCTTTCCCAGGGGTTAAAATGAAATTAAATTTATTGTTTTTACTAAATGAAGGCAGGTAAATGCCTCTCTACTCCTACCAACTTACCGGCGTCAGATTCTCACCCGAACGTTCTGACGAGGTGAGACAGGAGGCCTAATGACGTCACTCGGCGTAGGGGAATGAAACAATTCAGGAGAGCCCCATAAGTTCAGAAATAAAATCTTCCTAATTCCTAGATAGGTGTTGGCGCGGACGTGCCCGAGGCTGGCGGCCGCCCTCTCTCTATTCTGAGACTACCCCTGTCGCCGGTTTGTACCAGTTCGCCTTGCTCGGCCATAGGGAGGAGACGCTCCTGGGGGGGTTGGTGGAGTAGAGTGGGGGAAGGGGTGCGAAAGCGCAAACTGACATGGCCTACCACAACAATGAATGAGAATACGTCGGGCAGGAGCAGCGTCAAAACTAAACGGATTTCCAAGGTTTCATTTAAGTTGGACTTGAATTAAAAGCAGAAAAGAAAAATTAGAAGAAACGTTCATGTGACTGAGGCGGCTCAAAGCTGACCGGACGAGAGCAGGAGTGGAAGCTCTCAATACACAAAGAACTTTTTATTGAAGGGGCTATCTATAAGAAACCACCCTTCTTTACAGGGTGCAACAACTTCGACACAGGACAGGCTTCTGTTTCTCGATTATACCTCCAGAGTGGAAGTTGAATCCTAAGGGCCATGCACGAGGTATCAGAGCATATTCTAATCAATATTTTTTTTCGATACAAAATAATTAACGAAAATATTGACATTATTTAACTGGGTCTTTCATTAAGCCATCCCCCCTCCTATTCATCCAATGCCAGCCATCAATTCAACGGTTTACTAAAGCGAAGTAAAATTCCTATGCCTTACAAAATGCCCTATTTTGTTTCCATATTTAAAATAAAGAGTAAGCCTGTCCAGTCAACGAGATCACCTTCCTTAATATGCGTTTTTCCTCAAAATATTACAGAGTATTATTGTAAGAAAATTTCATTCCACACCTCATAAGTAGCATCATAGTACGAATGTGTATAACTTGATAATTAGTTGAGAAAAACCAATTAAAAGCGTAGACTAGACAACCACGAGGAAGACCTCGCATATTTTAAACATGACATTGCTGGTTCGCAAATAGAACAACTTTCGAGGTTCGTTTTTCGAACTGTAATCGTCTAACACTCAAATTCACTCTCCTATGATCTTACACTCGCCTTATCGAACAGTTTCAACGAAGTAAAGAACAAAATGAACGGGGAATGCAACAGATAAAGAGAGAAAGATAACACAGCGGCAAGGGAGATAGAGCTGCTTGTAAACATACTACTTATTGCCTGAACAGTTCTTAGCGCCATCTCTAGCAAGAGCTCACCACTCTACTCTTGAATGTGTCACCCCAGAACAAGTCTAAGTGTCGGCACAACGAAGTAAAGAACAAAACGAACGGGGAATGCAACAGATAAAGAGAGAAAGATAACACAGCGACAAGGGAGATAGAGCTGCTTGTAAACATACTACTTATTGCCTGAACAGTTCTTAGCGCCATCTCTAGCAAGAGCTCTGCACTTTACTCTTGAATGTGTCACTCCAGAACAAGTCTAAGTGTCGGCACAACGAAGTAAAGAACAAAACGAACGGGGAATGCAACAGATAAAGAGAGGAGGATTACACAGCGGCAAGGGGGCTAGATCTGGTTGTAAACAGACTACTTATTCCCTAAACAGTTTTTAGCGCCATCTCTAGCAAGAGCCCACCACTCTACTCTTGAATCAGAACCCATGTACAAGACTATGGGACGTGTCTAGGGAATAGGGTAAAATACCCAAATAATCTCTAAAATAGTTTATTAAACTGGGACCTAATGACTCAGATATACGAGTATATTAATATGTGTTCTTATTCTTGTAAAATATTAAAGTAAATCAAGCAATTCACGATCGTACGTATTATGGTACTATGTTCTCAATTCTTCATGTATTCAGACAATCTAGAAATATTGTTCAAAATTATATATATATATATATATATATATATAATTTTCGGGGAGACTTCTCGCCCTTCGTCAGTGAGGAGTGAAGAGGGACTCTCTTCTCTTCATATAATATAATAAATTATATCATATAATAAATTATGAGAATAAAAACATGTTAATGAGTAATCTAATTCAACTGTTGCTTCTAATGTTGGATGCATCACTATTACTCTCTCGTGAAGAAGTATTAACATAGCACTGAATGTGGAAGAAGTATTACGCCCCGGCTAACGAAGGTTAGTGGGGGTTTGTAACAGAACAGATCACACTGCTTAATAAAAGAAAAATACTAGATCGAGTATCCAAATTTGTCAGTGGCAGGAATAGATCTTAGACTTATGGCCATATGCAAATAAGTATACACACATGAATTGGCTATTATGGGAATTATAGAAGCCACAAAGGTGGCAGACTGTTGTGAAAAAGTCATTACAGCATTTCCTGACACGTCGAAAACCTATGATCTGGTTGTTCGTTAGACTTTATTAAATAAAATATAGAATTGAAGGTTATAGAAAAAATAAATGATTTTATAAAATCTTATCTAATAGAATTCAATGAATACAAATTAATGGTAGATAATCCGAATTCCTTGGGCTAGACAGCAGAGAGCCACAAGGATGAATTCTAGGGCCTTTTCTATTATTCCTGTACAATAATGCTTTTCTCTCATCTACTGAAATAACAATAAATGCTGGCAATTTGCAATTAGTATTATTTCGACTAAAAGCATTTTTTTAAACAATGAGTAATCGGAATATTCCCCCATTATACTTTGTCCAAACATTAAAACACATTTAGAAATATATAACGTGATTCATAAACCAAAGAGATACATTATAACTAAAACACACACACAAAAAAAAGTCCTTACTACAAATAGACATTGGACTGCTTTCCATGATAAGAGATTGTTCTATATAGTAAATTTCTCTTCTACAAAAAGTAGAAGAGTTTACCTTCTTTTTCTATTTTCCAGTTGCCTTCTTCATAGAGGGCTCAGAGGGGGAAGTCTAAAAGTAAAATTTACTCACTAATATTGTACGATTTATTCATAAATGCCTACATGGACCATGGTGTCCAGAAATGTTCATATATTCTTCTTCCGGACTTGAACGTGACGAAAAGATGTTTTAGCTCAGCTTTGCATATCCTGTGATGGCATTTTGAGGGCTAAATGGAGAATAAGTCATAGTAAATATTTTGGGGGTTTTATGTTTTTTTAAATGTTTTAAATGGATGCTTGCTAATAAATTTTATTTGTATATGATAACTGCAGGTATATGATTAACTAATAACTAGTAACTATCAAAATAAAAACAGATGGCTCCTTCTGACCGTAGGGTCTGAAAGCCAGAGTCAGTACTATCTCCTGTGATCCACCACACAAGAAGTAAATAAACATGAACTCCATATGGTGACCAGAAAACATATTAAAAAGCCGAAAAGAACCAGATAAATCTAGAATCATAGACTGTAGTAAAAATTTGTAAGAATAATAAAGGATTTGCTTTTGACCAATTTCCAAGTCAAGGCGACAACCCGAGGTAGGCCCTTCCCTGAAATCCATCAGGACTACCTCTCCTGTAATCCTCCAGACAAAGAGGCAGATAAACATGGACTTTAGACAGTTCTCAGACAATATATTAATTCACCCCATAAGAATCCAGACCTATTGGCTGTAATAGAAATCTGTTAGGAAAAGAGTGGAATGTATTTAACCTATTTTACAGGGAAATGGTTTTCATGGTCGGCGACAACCCAAGTTCATTAATACTCCTCTTGTAATCCGCCACTCAAAAGGAAGATAAAAATGTCCTTCGAGTGGTTTTCACAGAATAAAAAATATTTACAATTACATATTATATGTGTATANCAAGTTTTATTCTTTAACTTGAAAGAATTTCTACTGTGGGATCTCAGAAAATTAAAAAAATTCATGTGCCACTCAATCTTTCTAGGCAAATTCACTAAAACTCCAGGATATATTTATTTTAATATATTATTATACAGAATCAGGAAGGAACACAAGCCTAGTTATTGTAAAGATATAAAAACAGCCCTTAGAAACTAATATAATGAGCACAATAGTCAAAGAAAGAATTGAAGAAAGAAAACAGGAGATGGCTTATGAGTCAAATTGCAAGAGAAAGATCTTCAAGGTCAACAACAACTTTCAAATGCCAGTTAGCTGACAACTCATAAAGAGATACAGCAGAAATCCCAAGCCTTGACCACACAATTAACAGGTAAACTGACCACAGCTCATCCCAAATACTCCACTCAAAGGTAAACATGACCTTATTCTGGTTCCCAGAAAACATAAAGAGCTCTTTATGTCACTGTATGCATTAGACATTTGGAAATTGTTTTGTAAATTAAATGTAGTATCTGCAATGTAGTACAGTTATTACAGTCCTATATACAATTTTTTGTATTAAAAATAAAAAGTTTACCATATAAAGTTAAAAAAAAAAAAAAAAACACTTTTTACCTAATTCAGATTTTACAACAAAATGCAATAGAAGTAACAACAATATATGTATTAAGATTAAACAAATGAAAATTTAAAAATACTTCTAAGAATAAATTTCATAAAAATCATTAGAAGAAATCAAAATATTAGACGATTACATAGATTGAAAGCTAAAAAAAAGGACACATGCAGCAATAATGAACCTTTATTTTTGACTTGACACAATACAATTTTCTTTCTGTATATTAAACTCCAAACATGAAATAAAAGAAACAATGATTATAAGAAAATAAATAAAGAACCATTCAATATTTTAACAATAGCCTATTTTATGCAAAACAAAACAAATAAAACATTGAATGCTTTCATGAGAATGTGAATCAATCTGTATGTAGCAATAAAAAGATGAACAATTTATTTGAGAACAAACTGAATAAAGGACAAATTTTAAATAATGATAGTGAAAACATCATTTTCAAGAGTACAATTATAAATAAATCAATTTGTATAAGTCAAATAAATTTATTGTTTCAAAAAAGTTAAAAAAATTTATTCACATTGTAAGAGGGTCATGGAATATTGAAAATAAAATAAGGTGAATACTTATTGTAAATTTAAAACTTTCCTAAGTAAAGTAAGAAGTTTAAGGGTCATATTAAAGTACATTCATCATTACTTTAGTTAAAATAAATGTTAATTAGTAGAGATTCGGAATGTCAACAAAATTCATGGTGTATTTATTTGCATTGCGAGTTTAATAAAATAAAATCTAATATTTTTAAAAAGTTTTTCCAATTTGAGAAAAAGTTCCGTTAAATTGGCAAAGAAAGATAAATTTAACGTTTTCCATATATCACGTGGAGGAGGTTATGAACTGGTTATCGATACAGGTGGAAAATATAGTCACTACCGTTAACCGGTTCAAACCGCCTTTGTAAACTGTGGTCAAAATAGTATATAACAGAATTGCAAGCAAAGAAGAATGGGTGGACTTACCTGAGGTGTCTCTGAAGACCATTAGCAGGAAGTCGGATCTTACCACTTTCGCCTTGATGCACCCACTCGGTCCTGTACACAGACTTGAGGCACGTATACAACTCTGAGACCGGGCTGTCGGCGGTCATGGCGAGAGGGAACTCTGCACTGGTATCGTTCAGACGAATAGCTGCGAGAGGAGGAGGTCGTCCACAGATCTCGGGGTCTTCAACTACTGCAGCCTCCAGTTTAGGGTGAAAGCCGGCACCCCTCAGTATGAGCAAGCCGTCCTCGTAAGTGGCTAGATCCAGGCGAACCCCGCCCCTCGTAGACATCGCGCCAGCACAACCCAGGCAGAGCAACCCCAACAGCACTAGGCCGCAATCGTCCATGGCCAACCCGCTACTGAACTTCTCTTCGCAGTCCCACTCGCCTCTCGCTAACGCGACACTACCGCCACCTGGCTCACAACCACTCTACCAGAGCCGCTCAGTATTATATATCTGGCCTACTCCTCCCACTCCTGTTTACAATTACGCACGCACTGATTTTCAAAACTAAATTACGTGGTTTCGTCAAATGAGGAAATCAACTGGTTATTTCCGAACTTAAAACAAATCGAACCAACGTGAATTTAATCAATTTTTATACACCATACAAAAAATATTAAAGTTAAATTAAATACTATACTCACAAATAACATAAAAATTTAGGGAAAACAATCGTTTTTTATCAGAGATTACCTCCTTCCTTCTCTCAGATAATGGGTTGTTACTTTCAACACAAATTTAATATTCATTGTCATTAGCGAACTGTTTGTTATTTATCACATTTCACAGTGCACTAGCTATACACCGGAATTTCGGCTCATACCTAATAATATCTCATACATATTTTAAGGTTTTTACAAATATTAAGTTTGCAGATATAAATTTTACATTATGTAAAAGGGTGAGGGGCTCTTACAAGTCCAGAGTAGAAACCTTATTCCTCTTTTATAAAATACTATTTTTAAGGTTACCCGTGAGTAGTAGGCGTGACGCTAGTATACAGCACTGAGAGTCTTAAATGTTATTCCATTCTGAGGAGACTAGGAGTTGGATTTGACTTTACCCTGAGCAAGGAGAAAGATACTCTCATTGATAGGTAAAGTCTGTCAGTCTAGCGGTAACAACTTATCTCTAACTCCTTAAGAAAATCACAGGTCTTCGAAAGGGGCTCTTAATAACAGACCCAGTCGCTTTGATAAACTACCTGAAGGTGTAATTGATGTGAGTATGGTAAGATCCGACCAAAGGCCATTTTGGCCTTTATGTTGTATGTCTGTGGCCTGGCCAAGTGCGCCAATGTACACGTATAGGGCGACTATAGATCCCACGGATCTTAAAACCAACCAATATATATATAGAAGATATGAAAAATATTAAAGAGACATTGTTGTGCAACATTGGTGTGCTCATCAAACGGTCCATCGATGAATTCCTGTTGGATTTTCTTCTATTCTATGGAAAAGACCCTATTTCTGGATATTGGCGTGTGAACCTGGTNTATATATATACTGTTTGTATGTGTGAATTTTAATTACTTTCATTTTTCGCATCATTTTGGAAGGATATATAACGATAGCTAACTTTGCGCTCTTCTGGTTTCATTCCAGCTTATGAGCTTTCCAGAACTACCATCCCATCATCAGAGTTGATAAAGTGACTAAAAATTCTGTCAGACAAGAATTTCGTTAACTAAGCGAATTTATCAGTGTCATAGTTAATCAATAGTTTAATATGAATTTTTCTTTTCAAACATATCCCACTCCTGATACTCCTCTTACAGTTCTATCAACGAAACACTTGTGAAATATTTCATGCACAATTTTTAAATAATGGCATGTAATAGGATTCACGTAGTTTCAGCGATTACAACTCTTAAACCCTTAAAATGTTTACAATTTGGTTTTAGGTAACAGATAAATCCTCATTTCAGATCTGACAAATTTATAGATTACTGTAATTATATTTAAATTTTAAAATTGATTATCAAGCTTTATTGCACTTTAATAGAATACATATTTGAATACCTATTTTAATAATATATACGAATTATTTTTCCGTTCAAAATATCAAATTCTCCATGATATCATTAAAATGCCTCTAATTGTATTTGGGGTCTCAGATAAACCTATTCACATTCATTTAAAGTTGCTAATTCACAGAAATCACATTTTGATAATCAATTTAGTACTATGCACCGAGTTATATATCATTCTAATTGTAATTATGACAAGTCTATGAAATTTTTTTCCCGAAAAGTCGAAGTTTTAGAATAACCCTCATTCTAAATTGTCTGATTTTACTGATTCACATTAGAAAAAAACATTGCAATTCTTAATTCCATACATAATTATATGATGAATATCCTATTGCTTAACAAACGAAAATTGTGTTCGGTAATCTTATGGTAAAATTAAAAATTTTAGTGAGTGAGAGGGGATACATTTTCAGGTCGATTACTAATTTCTGTCAGGAAAACAAACTAAAAACTTTATAAATTTTTAAACATTTATGTTCAGCATTTATTTTTTACATTACCCCTCATTTTGCACTATAAGAAGTTTAATAAGGCAAAAAAAACTTTCAATTATGAATAAAAAAATTATGGAACAAAATGGATTTTACTAGTTATAACCAATCTTTAATCGCACCAGAGGATCATCACTCCAATAAAACAGATTTATAATTTGTTTGCTAGAAAAGGCCATAGAAGGCAAACTAGCGCTTAATAAGATTTACAATATTTGTAAGACCTTATCTAATCTCCAGATATTAATAGTGTCTTTTTCATATTAATCCTACAACAAAGAAAAAATTAGCACCAAGAATCAGTATCTATCCCCATTTTGTAAGAAAGAAAAAAAATTATCGAAAAAGCAATATCTTCACTGAATGTACCTTCACTATTAACAATATAATTAATTACCTTCTGAGAGAATTCTGTACTTGTTCAAAATTCACATGAATTAAAGAAAGTCAAATCATTGTTTTGTTTTTTTAAATCATCAAAGTGAGACACTTTGCTATTATTTTGTTAATGGTTTTTTTATTTATTGCTTCAACGTTTTCTATGATCCAAATAAATCCTTTCAATGCCATCAATTGACGACGCATACTTGAAAGAGTTGAATGAGGAATATCTCGAGTGACATGTTACGTTCTGTGATAGATAGATAAGGACCACGTGAAGGTTGGATCCTGGCGATCTAGCAGCCAATCATGTGCCACCACTTCAGTACCCCAAAGGAGAGAGGAATGAATGAAGGTTTATCAATGATATATGTATAAGTTATGAATCGCATATTTTTTTTTTAAATTAGAAACAACCAAACAGTTAATTACCGTCTGTCGAGTATGTCTATTTTGCCCTAAAATTCAATAACAAATTATAATTAAGTAATACAATACATCATTAAAAATGTTTTAACTATGCTAAACTAATAAACACCCCAACAATTTAGAGTAATTAATAATTACTCCTCCTCAAAATTTATACAAACACTAACAAAAATAACAATTACATCTACTTTATGCCAATAAAATGTTAACTCCACTAATCACTAACAATAATATTGCTAAAGATCATAAAAGATGCAATATTTCATAATTTATTAACACAATCCTCAATTAATTTTACGCTAACCATCCTAGCGGATATATGATTAAGTGTTTCCATCAAATGACGTAGTAAATATCCTCAATCCTCGCTATTATGTTCCGTATGAAGTTCATGACTATGAATTTCCTTAAAGCCAAAATTATCACCTTACCCATCTAAAAAATGGTTATTCGCCTAAGAAATTCGCCACGTTTTCTTCCTACAGCACTGATTACACAGGAATCATATTTAATCTGTAATTTTCTTCCGCCAGGTTTAAGCTGTCCCCTTGGTCTGGAGATGAATGACATAATCAATGGTGCAATTATCAGATAGATATTTGTAACTAATTTAAAAAATGAATGCTTTAAAAATAGTTGCTGTTTGCGATTGGAAAAAAAATTTTTTTTTCAAAGCCCCTTCCTGCAATTCACCTTCAATCAAGCAAATCCTTGCTTTAATCTCTTATAGGATTGAAGGTTTCATTAAGAGTGATTTAAAGTTTTAACTTATTTTTTCCTAACCTGTAACTTTTATATGTAACATTTTTACTGCTAGTACTTATTTGATTCATTTATTTTTGCAAAAAAAAAAAAAAAAAAAAAAAAAAAAAAATAGGGCCCACAATCAATAAACAAAAGAACCACAACTCAGTATTCGATCCCCAAACAGATGCATGAAAATGTTAATAACCAGGGAGTTACGACAGATCAAATTCAATGATCGTAAATATCTTCGTTATTTGAAGACATAAATGTAAAGGGGTCTGTTTTTTAAAAAATGAGCGTTTTCAACCAAATATTAGTATAACTATATCTTTGATATGAAATACAATTAATAATCAAAGAATACATAATCTAAATTCAATCAATCCATTGGCATTAGCCATCTGCTAGATCCATTTCTGTATGGTATCTTCTTGTATGTCCAAGAATTCTTGGACTGCAATTTCAACTTCCGCAAGTTATCAAATTTCTTCACCTGATGAAAATGTGCCATGGATCGAAACAAGTATAGTAATCCTCTTCAGGCGAGGCCTGAACTATATGGCGGATGAGGCAGGAGTTTGAAACCATGAAGTACTTTAAACTTTTCTTTGGCTCGACGGAAAGTGTGAAGAAGGGTATTACCTTGTTGGAATAAATAGAATCCTTTTCGGTTGATCATAATGACACTCAGACAACCTTTCTAGTTGTGAGCAGTAGAGTTCAAAATTCATAGAGAATCCGTCAGAAACAAATTCGTCATTCAAAGTTCCAAAAAGTGCAAAGCATGTTTTTTTCCTTCAAATTATCCACTTGCAGTAATTAGAAAAGCGGTTAGACCGCGATCTATTCATTACTTACGTGTAAATGTTTCAGAATTCGCCAGTAAACCCATTTTTCACCAAAGTTGACAATCTTCCGGTTAAATCTCATATCAAAAAATAATTTACGAATTTTAACGAATTTCTAACCTCTTAGCTGATTTCTGAGGAGTAAGGTCGCGAGGGACCAGTCTACTGCTCTTTTTCACCTTCCCCTTGGAGAGAAGATGGCGATTAACAGATTCTTTCGACACACTACACTCCATGCAGAATCTGATCAATATCTATTAATCAATGCAACACACACATGTAAAATGGGATTTTATTAGGTTTCACTTACCTCTTTGTCTAGTAGTCCCTCTCACATCCATGCACAGCATAGGATCACTTATATTTTACAATCCATTTTTAAATAAATTAAAACATTAGAATAGAAAAACTTACAATTATTGTGTACAAAATTGTCTCTATAATCTACTACTCTAATCTATGGGTGGTTCGGGAATGAATAAAAATGGATCAATACCTTATAGCTTATGTTGTCATCTAGAAAGAAATTTTTTTTCTCCATTTGAGTGAGATATGAATTAGGTAAAATTTTCATGGAGCCTATGGTAATTGCTCAATTCTGATAGTTTGTGTTTGTAAATTATGAATGAGAGTCATTTAAGCCCTTTCAGAAGTATCTGATAGGATGGATAATACTGGGGAGGTTACCCAGTCAGGTATGGTCCTTCTCTGAGATGCCATATAATGTCCTCTATAGTAAAGTTCAGAGATGGATAATGGTTGCAAAGGATTCTCCTGATGAAGCGGGAATGTTCAGGTTGTATTCTATGAGGAAAATCATTATTGATCTTCCCAGTGTTATTTTGTCCAAGGCTGCTGGAAATAAAGTTGTCTGGGTTAGGTTTCCTTCTACAACAAGATATTTGGTAGGTATAAAATTCAGCACTGTTCAAGCTTCAGCTACTCAACCTAAGGTTTCTTAAAAAATAGAAGGGAACTGGTCTTGAGGAGAATCCTGTTTTTTTATGATTGGAATTAAAGCTGATCTTTATTTTTTAAGTGTCACAATAAAGAAAATGTCCACAACTAGTAGTTCAATTAGTGGAAGCTCAATTAGTAGCTTTTCATGTAAATCTACCTGGCTCACTCAAATCTTGTACAATAAAAATTTGGTATATTATTTTTTTTTTATTTAAAAAAAACAAAGGAAGATCTGTTTTTTTTTTTTAAATGGCCATTTGAAACATAAAAATAATGTGGTAAAGAAGAAGATTGAAGAAATATGGAAAATAAAAATGAAATAGCGGAATCAGTCAGCAACAGGAATAGAAGCACCATTATAATGTGAGATATGAATGCATGGTCTGGCAAAGATACAACCATCCCACAGTGTTACTTAAGTATGGGGAAGGGGATTAATATTTAACAATAACCACAGATAGAGGCTCATCAACTACCTTGCTTTGAGACTGTCTTTCTCGATACTTAAAGTAATCAGAGGACTAGAGCTCGGGACTTATCATCATTTCTTGATTGCTAACACACGAATAGAGATGACCCGCGTTCATCCAATGGTATGGAAAGAAGTGGCTGCACAAGTATATACTGAAGAGAAAAGTGGCTTCTGCTAAGTAGTGAATGCTGATGAGCATATGAAATATCTCTGGATGTCAATCAGAAAGTTTGAGGTTTATACCACTTAGGAATACAATGAAATAGAATAAGTAAGTAATGAAATAGCAAGAGCTACCAAGGAGATAAAGACTGCTCTTATTTTTACTGGATCAGGTATAAGAGGTCTAGGAGTACTAAGACTTTAGATGAGTATGAGTTAATGTGAAATGCAGATAAAAATAATAAAAGAATCTAGAAATAAGACCTATTGGGACTTTTGAAGATATGAAGAAACCTTAAGGACTGAAATTTAATCATATTCCTTTTCTTTCTTTTATTTTATTTTTTTTTTTTTCATTTCCCAACAGATAATGGAAGAGTATTTTTTCCTCCCAAGAAAACATCCCGTGATTTCTTTTCTTATGAGGTCATCAAAGTGAAGGAAAATTTTTAAAAAGATGGCCAACTGACTTGAATATCCTTTGTAAAATGGCATAAAATTAGATTAACTGAGAAATCAACAGATTAGTTTTTCAAATCAACAGAAAGATTTTTTTTTCTTTCATAATAAAAAAAGGTATCACCAGAGGTTTATTTAAGGAGAATAAAGCAAATCTAGATGCCTGCAATTCTTTAATCTACCATTCTTCATCAGCTGTTAAAGAAAGAGACTTCTTGACACAATTTTAAGAATGTGAGGAATTTTGCTCATAATGAACTTTAAAGTTACAACTAAATAAATAAAAAAATATTATACAAAACTGTGATCATAAACAAGAAAATTATGATTATTAACTAAACAGCATGGTCCAAGTTTTCATATCTTTCTCTTATAGTGAATGCTGCTTTTTTAGGCTGTCTAGCTCTGGTGAATATCCCTTTGACACAGGCTCCTGGTCTTATATATTCTAAAAACAGCAGTTGTATTGGTTTTATTAAATGTTTTTAACATATTACA
This sequence comes from Oncopeltus fasciatus, assembly GCA_000696205.2. Lineage (NCBI taxonomy): Eukaryota > Metazoa > Arthropoda > Insecta > Hemiptera > Lygaeidae > Oncopeltus > Oncopeltus fasciatus. The sequence goes on from KZ809824.1 coordinate 23,885, forward strand.
AATTAACAAAATATATGAATATTATATGCACCTTGAGGAGTAGCAAAATCAGCAAACACCCACATCATTTCCCCTGCTAAATATCCTCCAGCTTTCAATTTATTAAAAGATTCAAAATGAGCTTTTAGGAGTTCAGTTTGATAATCTTCACTCCACATGCTACTAGGGAGCTGTAAAAAAAAAGTTTATATATATATA
>KZ809824.1:30349-45206 GCA_000696205.2 Oncopeltus fasciatus
TGGTTGAAAAACATAGCGAATCAAGATTGGGAGTACGCTTGGAAGTCTGAATCATCTGAAAACAAACTGCGCCAAATTAAGGACACGACTAAGCAATGGGACAGCTCGATTCGTGGAAATAGAAGAGAGGAAGTAGCACTGACGAGAATGAGAATTGGACATACAAACCTGACGCACATCTATCTGATAAACAAGGACCCACTCCCAAAGTGCAGCAAATGCCAAGTCCGACTAACCGTCAAGCACATAGTAGAGGAATGCCCAGAATATCTTCGTCATTTTGCAGCTGAAGGTATCAACAGGAAACTAACAGACTGCCTCGGAAACAACACCTCAGCAGTTGAAAAATTCATAAGTGTTCTAAAAAGGACGGGTCTTCTAAAATACATATGATTTATTCCTGCGTGGACTTAATGTTAAAATTATAAAAGATTAAAGAAAGGGAAAATTAGTAATTGAAAAGAAAAAAAACTGTGATATACATCAAAATTGTTACTTATTATCTATAATTATTTATTTATTTATTATTTTATTGTTTATGTGTGTATATATGTATACGCACACAAGTTGTTGTCTACTTGTCTCCTGCGAGAACGGATATGTGAGATGTGGGCGTAATAATCCTTGAGTTGATCGCCCCTAAACCCGATCCTACCTACCTACCTACCTCCTCCTCCCATCGAATTTGTGGTCTTCCAACCCGCCTCGAGACGTTAATCCTGTCTCTCAGGGTTGCTCGTGAGCTGTAGAAAAAAACTCAAATTTTCATTCTCCTAATATAAACATTTTTTTTTTTCACCCCTCAGACAACATTACCAGGCTATCAGGGGAGGTAACAAGTGAACTTTATGTTTAAGAACTGATTTTTTCTTTTTTGCGTGTTAACTGCTGAGGTCATTGGTGCTGTTTAAGAAGTGATGAAAACATGATTACTATACTAGCTTATAGTATATATATATATATATATATATATATATATATATATACATAAANGTGAATAGGTGTGTGTGTGTTTATGCATATATATATATAATATACATACATACAATTAAGTGTTTATTTATTTTTCTTAATTTATAATAATCTTAAGGATAAGTAGGTTGTTATTAGTTAGAAGCATTTAAGTCATGTAACTATACTATGACAAATAAAGTGTATATTCAGAGGTAGTGTGTCATTTATGCTGGATCGAATGATATATCTTCCATTTAAGTCATTTTTAAATGTAATAATTTATATTAAAAAATTATTTTTAAAGTTTTTTGATTTATTTATTTTGGATAAAGATAATTGAAGGAAAAATGTGAGAATCAAACTGGTGAAAAATTGAGCCACCAACTATAGTTTTAATGACAAGTTATTTATTAAAGCTATTTATATAACATAAAAGGTGCATCATAGGTGGATATCAATTATATTGAAATTTTATTGTTTTTTGTTGTCCATTGGTTCAATTTTATTACTGAAGATATTTTTAGAAAGCAATGTATCTTGATGTGGATTTGTTAAAAAAAAAAAAAAGACAAATAAGCCACAAGGAAGGAGTAGGGTAGTGTCCGGGTTGGGCCTGGTCTGAACTTAATCTTTTCTCCATAAAATAATACTGTTCCCACAATATATAGAAATAAAACGATATTTAATGAACTAACGATTATGAAAATGAGTATAGGAGAGTTACATCTAATAAATCATACATCTCATTATACCATAGCTCTAGTTTTTTTGTTGTTTTTTTTGTTGTGTTAGCCTCCCTTGCAACCACTTAGGGTCATTGGAGGGAGGGGCTATCTACAGGTAGCCACCCCATTATAAACACCCATGGCTCAGGACAAGCTACTATTTTATAAATAAAAGATTGACCTGGGCGGGATTTGAACCCGCAGTGTTAGGATTGTGAGACCTGTACGGATCCCTGAGCTAGCCTGGCGTCCCAGTACTAGTTTTAGTTATAAAGAATATAGCCACTACAGATTCTACAAAATATTTTTAATTTCATTGTGATACAATTTACCGCTGTGGTCTCATTGTGATCAAATGTACTTTTGTCAAAAGGTAAAACTTGTAAATCATTCACCAAAATAGTGGTATTTTTAATAGTGGAGTAATACCTCCACTAAATATATATATTTTCAAAACTAACAAAAACTGATTCAAGAGACTTTAAAATAAAATGCGATGAAAACTCAATTACTCTAAAACTCTCTTAAAAAATAAAAATAAAGTTCAGATGCAAAAGATAAAAAAATGATTATCTAAGCCATAAAAATAAAATGTTATACAAAAATATAATGAGAATAAAAATATTTCATACAGCATGTAGACCTGACAATGATCCAGCTCCATATTCTGTTACTATAAAAGGTTTGTTATACAATTTCTTCCAGGCTAATACTTCTGTTGAGAGAGCATTGTCAATCAAGTTAATTTTTCCAGGGAAACTGTACCAACCATTATAGCGATTTACACAAAGTACATCAACATATTTGACCTAGAAGAGAAAAAAGAAATTCTAATCATTGAGAAAAAAAATTAGTGTTCCCTAAAAAATATAAAATTCTTTAATTCTCAACAATAATGAAGTGTTATTATTTATTAAATAATATTTTTTTCAAATCATGATGATAATTGAGATAATATAATCCCACATTTCATTATTAATTTGAATCGTACAGGGAGCTAGAAAAAATACTATCTCCCCAGCTAGGGTAAAGAGTTTTTTTCTAGGTCCCTGTACGATTCAAATTAATATTATTTCATGTTTAAATAAACTACTTGTATGATATCAATACATAAATAAAAATAAATGTGACATTAATGCATTTAAATTAATTAATTCTAACAGTAACAGTAAAACATTTTCAAATCAGACGAAGTTGAATGTCTAAAAATGGAAGAAATACCATTTCCATATGTTAGTATTTCATTTGTAATATAATAATAACCTTAAGAGAAAATGAAGTCAAAGAAAGTACAAATGACTGAATATATATTATAATAAAATTATGGAAACAAATTAAATAAAGAAGAAGAAAAAAATATCCTATATTCTCCTTAAATATAGTTTTTTAACACTCCGGTTATATTTTTCACAAACTATAGAGTTCTGAAGTTATTTTTGCTTTTCAATTTATAAAACCCAGTTAGTGGAAGAATTACTTTAATACTTATTCTCTACCAAGAGAGTATAAATAATTTGTATTATATTTTTAATAAAGTAACTGACAGCCATAATAAGCTTTCAGATACACCTTTGAAAGTCAAAGATAGTGTCATTATTATACCAGTTTAGCTCATAATATAATTTAAGTTATAAGTGCTCGAGAAGACATTCTGTTGCAATCTTCACGACTGTCAGCTAAGAAAGCTCTAGAATTTAATCTATATTACAACTATATTTATAAGTTGGTCATGTCCTTTATAAAGTTCACTTTATTTGTAGTTAATGCAACAATTTATCTTACTGTCATAATGTGTTAGTAGGAACACTATTTAGTCTGTGAGAATGAGATCACTCAACCCATTTCCTCATTTCCTATAAAATTAAATAATTTTTTCCACCTTATGTTAAGCCTTTTATACAATAACTAGTAATTTTCCTACACAATTATATTAGACACATTAATATTGTTTTGTTACTACCTATGATTTCTTAAATTAAATAGAACAATCTATATTGAATTTACTATTCTCTTCTATGCAATTATCTTATCTTTGGCATAATTTTGTTTTTCGTGCCAAATTTTTGCCTTTAAATTGATAAACATATACAGATAACAAGACAGTAAAACCTTTCTTTAAATATGTCTACCATTAGATTCCTGTTATCCTATGAGCAGAGTTTTCTTAATATCTATTTTATTTTTCTTTAGTTTCATAAATGTTTGATTTCATCTACTTCCAGCATTATGATAAAAATGTTCATTGAAGTATAAAATTTAGGGAAGAATACATGCAACTAGTCCAACTATTGAGTTGTCAATGCCCTCTCACAAAAAATATACTACTCTATTCTAATGTTAATACAGTTTCTTTTGCTGATTATCATAAACCCTTTAAATTCTTTATACATTTGGAATAAAATGTAAAATTTATAATGTAGATCAATTAGTTGGACTCTTAATTAAATAGAGCACAGAGGTTAGAGTGCAAAGCCAGGAAGTAGGGGAATATAAATTAAAAGATCCAAATAGTCTCCCAGGAGCTGCATGAACTAATCAGATTCCGTATATTTCATTAAAGATGGACATAGATAAGAGAAATGATCTTGCTAGCTGGAGAGGGTAATAAGTATATAAGGTGAAATCATAAAGGCAGGTTCTAGAATGTTTGGGGGTGATGACTGATAGCAGCTCTCAACTTTTGTAGTACAATATCTACCTTAATAAATGATTACATACAAATTTTGCAGAACATATCTTTTAGAAAATATATACATACACACACACAATATATATACATATATATATATCGAATCAGCTAATGAAACGATTCTTAAAACAAAAGGCAGACCGACCAACAATCATGCACCNATATATAAATTGAATATTTTATAACTTATATGTAATAATTTTTTGTCTCATTTTTTCATCTGGTTTCTGACATTGAATTTATTTTTATTTAGTATTCCTTCCAAGATTTTTTTTTTTTTAATACATAACCTTTTAGAATTAGAGTTAATGAAACATAAAAAAGCTTTTAATTTTAAAACAAATGTCCAACTATTAGGTTTGTACTTTAAAACTGTTATTAAAAATTCTAAAATTATAAACGATGGATGTCTTGTTGGAATGAGTCTTTCATATATGTGATGATATTTCACATTATTAGTTGTTTGAAAAAACAATCAGAAAATGTAGAAGATGAATAATTTTTAATTTGAAAAGTATAGCCTTTAAATATTTTACATATAAGTGATAATATTTATTTGAGCTGAATAAATTTGAGTAAATCAAAGATCATTAATTATTAGTACAAAATAGTTGCCTGGCTCATTTTTTAATTTTAAATAAATAAATAATTCATATAATAAAACAAAGGTTATGAATTAAACAATATATAATGTTATATTTAGTAAATTCAATAGCTATAAAATATTATAAGCAAAACTACTTTAAAACATGGTCCTTGATTAAAGTTTGTTTATTATTTGGAAAATAAAATAATACTGGTTAATAGATAACAAATTTAAAAACATTTATTACCCGCATAAAAAGTACTGTTTTAGTGGTGCTTGAAGTTTATAAAAAATTTTAAAAAGTCAAAGATATTATGAAGTATAAACAAGGTCAATAGTTTAGTTTAATTAGACAGAGCACAAACTTTAAAACGTTTAGTAGTTATATATATTTTTTCTTTCTAGTTAATTTCTTTTATTTGTAAAATAAATAAAACCAATCAGATTTAATCACTTTATACTTACAGCTTTATCATTTTCTGGCTGTTGAGATGTTACAAAAGTAACAGGTCGAGTGTCAAGAGATTTCATAAAAAACACTAGCTCTCTAAACAAAAGAAGTTTATGAATAATAATGTAGTAGAAAATAAAGAAAAACAAAACAACACAAATATTATTATAAGGAATATAAATAAATTGTCTTTATAAATTAATATAGTTTTTACTTACTTGAAATAGGCCTCTGCTTCAGGTTTGGAGGAAAATGGTTCATTGGCCAAGGACCACATGACTACACTGGGATTGCTACCATACACATAGAATATTTCTTTCATTAACTTTTTGTGAAGTTGAAGAATTATTGAATCAAAATTACTAAAAAGAAATGAACAAGAATAATTTAGTATAGCCAACAATCAAAATTATAAATTCATTCTCTTTTCAGCCCTGAAGAAGCCATCACATGATGTGCGAAAGCTCGGCAAAAAAGAACAATTTGACTCGGTCCAACCCGGAAGATGAAATGGTAAATACAAAATTATAAATTGTTTTTTAACTAAACATATAATTGTTTGAGGCGTGGCTATTAACTAGCCTTATCCGATCTATACTCCTAAAGTATATGTAAGACATACAGCTGGTCTATGAACAGATTTATTTAAAAAAAAAGAAAACTAAGGAAAATGGAAAGCAAGGCTGTAATTGTGATAAAGGATAAGCTACTTTGGAAAGAAAACTGACTTCTAAAATTTGCCAATAAAATAAGGTGAACTTTCATCTAGGTTTATAATGGTTTACAGAAGGAAAAGGGAATAAAATATATTATTTTATTGATGGTATTACTGAGGAGCTAAATAGTGTGATGCAGATTGGAAATGAATTTTAAGTTTTAGCTTAGTTGGAGATTAATGATGATAATGAAGTTGGTTTTTAATTGTACATTAGTGTAAAGCTGTAAGTCAGGAACGCTGATTTTTCTATGGTTAGGTATGAGCCCATATTATTCAAAAAATGTTTTTACTCTGCGATCTGGAGTAGCATTGTTTTCCATTCCCTCCCATCCAATTCACTCTCCATCTTCATTCACAGGCTTGCTTTGTCCCCCAAAAAAAGAGGTCCATTCTGGAGAGTATATCATATCAGGGGAAAATCATAGTGTTCATTTTAGAGGCAGGAAACTCAATCCCTTGCAGACTCTTGTAGAAGAGAGAGAGAGAGAGAGAGAGAGAGAGAGAGAGAGAGAGAGAGAGAGAGAGAGANGTCATGGAAATGTGAACTTAGGGACAGGACGTCCTCTCTCATCTTCATGATAGCCCTGAAGATGGCTTACAATGTAAGCCGAAACGTTGGCAGATAATCCTTCATTAAAAAAATACATTTTTTTATATTTGTGTTTTTTGGATCTACCTCGACCGAACCCCAACTAAAATCATCTTAGAGTAAGTAATAGTACATCTATACCTTTATCTTCTAGTGTCAGTTTGAGTTCGTTTGTGTGTGTTTGGATGCTGTTAACATTCCAAAGGAGGACGGAGAAATTTTTAACAATAAAGCAAAAAGAAAACAACAGAAAAACTAGCATTAATAACCAAAGGTTGACAGGCCATTAAAAAAAAAACTATTCTCTTGCAAACACTTAAAAGTCTAAGATCACCATTCACCTTTCAAAAATTGAAACCTGTAAATTTGAAAATAATATTAAGAAAATTAACTTCTCCAAAACATTATTTTTGCCACTATTTTAATATCAAACTTGGCACTGTGAGGATGATTATTTTAATATGCCATAAATGTAGAAGTAAAGAAGAACAATTATGAGAACATCTTAAGAATTACTAAGTTCACTTACATAATCTTATTCAAGAAAAGAAAATAATCTTCCTGTTCACAAGCACTGATGGAGAGGTGGTGCTCTTCATTCACCTCTTTGAGATATCCTTTCTTTCCCACTCCACCTGAAGTATTTTAATATAGAACTGCCTATATTTATATTTTTTATTGATACCTTTGTTTCACTGTACATGCCAAATAGTCATCTCATTCCTAACATGAAAGGACTCCTGTCTGGAATGGACTTGAAATCCAAATGGTCACTCCATCAAAAGTTCACTTTCTGCTCTTCAATGCTCTCTCTCTCTCTCCCCCCCCCCCCCCCCCCCCTACTAAGCTCTCAGATTTCTTTCATATTTGCAAATTCTCTCTCCAGTAATTCATTTTTTTCCTATGATCTGAAAATCTTCTTTCTTTTCCATCTGGAGTTCCTCAGACCTCCAGTATCTTATTTATTATTTTTCTGTTTGCATAATATCCACCATACTTATACAAACAATTCCCTTATCCCTAGCCATTCCATGTTCCTACTTCAAGCAGATCTATATCTGTGTTTAGGTTAGGAGAAATATATTGAAGATGAATGCTTTTAATTTCAGGGCATTATTATTACACATAATAGTAGTTAAAAACCGTACAAAATCTCCCTTTCAATTGATCAACAATCTCTTCTTTCCTAATAATCAACAATGAATTTTCCTCCTCAAAATAAATTCATGTTGGTGGTATCACTAAAGATGCAATGAGTAGAGCTTTTACATATATAATTTTATCCATAGATCTCATGTTGACCTTCATCAGAACATCTCCAAGCTCCTCCTAGCACCTATACTCTTTATGACTCAGATAGTTCATCTTCTAATCTGAAAGATAGGTTGAAAATACTGATGGACATATTTTTTTTTTTTTCTACAACTTCTACAAGAGATTTCTGCATACTGGCTCCCAACCAAGTAAAAGAGGTTGTACCAATTTTTATAAAAGAGCATCTCCCTACTTACACACTTATAATGATACAAAAACAGAATGATAAAATTTACTGGGTAAAGATAATAGAGGAAATTAGCTGACTTAACCAAAAGGAGAAATAAAGTAGCAGGGAATGTACAAATGAACAAGATTGGAAATGAATAAGAAATTAGATAAAATTAAATATACAACTTAAGTAAACTTTTAAATAAGATTAACATTTGAAAACTAAGAAAAAAGTATAAAATTTGACATGACTAATATTACATTTAAAAAAGAACATTTAGAAGTTGTTTTAATAGAATAAAAATTCTGGGTATGCTAACTTGGATGTATTTTTATTTACGAGGTGAAACTGCAAGTGAATAAATTTCCAGGACTAATAAATGAAGTATAGAACTGCCATTCTTGGGCCCAAGAGCCATCAGAGTTTCTGCTCACTCATCATACTCACTTCTCTAATGTCCAGAATGAAAATAGGAGTTGGAAAGATCTGTATTTTAAGCATGACTTTAGTTCACTTCCAAAAAGATACCCTTCATTCCTTCCAGGGCCTATATTTCCTAGGAACGTCTCTACACTAAGTTACCCTTGCTAAAAATCTTTGTTACATATTTCACCTAATTAAAATGAAGTTCTCTATTCTGACCCATTCTAAAGCCTTCAAAAAACTATGGAATTTCTGAATTGAAATTACGGATGAACACTGTTAATCTATGAAGTATCACAAGATCTGTTAAGACTTAATTTATATAGTGGATTGACTTTCTTCAAAGACTTGGAACAGAGCTGTGTAGATAATCGATATTTTATGATGTTATATAAGGGCATTAGAGAAATGTGTTACAGATTTATCATTCATGCTACTTTCTATACTTATTTATTTCATTCTATCATCCAGCTCTTCAGGAGTTTTCAAGGAGAGTCCGAGGTCAAGCGACTCTTCAAGTAGAGTTCTGAAAAATGGCCAGTCAATGGGACCATTTATTAGTGATGGTGGCAATTGTCTAGGGATGGGTGTGAGTGACAGTGTCAGGAGGACAGGGCTATGGTCAGAGGAAAGATCATTTAACATAGTTACGGAGTGGTGAAAAGAAATAAGATTTTTACAAATGAAAAATCCAGGATATCAGGAAGACGGTTACTATCAGTGGGCCAGTAGGTAGGGGAGGAGGGACTCCAGTTCCACCATGAGCCCGTCCTTCTGGGTGATCAGTTCGGTAAGTTGTGTAGCCTGGTATGTAGAGTTCTTTATTTTTAGTTAGTCGTGTTTCAGTAAGTAATAGTTCAAAGAGAGAGTTTGTTGACCGTAGATATTATTCTAAGATGATTTTAGTTGGGGTTCGGTCGAGGTAGATCCAAAAAACACAAATATAAANCATTTCCAAAGTTTGACCAAGTACAACTCTCAGATTTTCTTTTAAATGTGTTAAAATTAAAGAATCACCTTACCTCAAACTGCATGCTGGGCTCTCTAAAATTAAAATTATTCCTCTTTTGTTTGCCATTTCTACAAGTTCTAAAGAAGGTGGATAGTGAGTTGTTCGGATAGCATTTGCATGAATCCACTTCAACAATTCAAAATCTCGTAATGTCACAGCCCAATCAAATCCTCTGCCACGAATCTGAGAGAACAATCAATTACTGATCGATTAATTTCACTGTACCTATTAAATAATTATAAAATTATAATTAAGAATATAAAATTTAAATGAATGTTTTAGCTCAAATAAAGTAAATGTGATCAGGTTCCTGACATAATAAATGTTTCTGATAATCAAATCATTTCATTTTTTCTTGGGAGTAATAGAAGGATATAATAACAGGACAAAAATTTTCATTGCATTCTTAAAAAATTAATAGAATTATGTTATTACTAACATTTTAATAACATTAACATTTTGGATAGATTGTTGAAAAATAATGAAGACTGCAGGAGTATACAAGAAACTTGAGCCTCCTCGAGAATCCTGCAATAATAAGAAAGAAGCAAAGACCTTACGAATGACATAATGAAAGGAAATTCTAAGGTCGTAATGCCCGTTCATGAAGTCAAATATAAAGGAAATCCAAAAAAATATTATGCTCATGTGTGACAAAGAGGAAATAAAATGTGCAATGTGATATTAAAAAAATAAAATTAATGCTGCATTAGAGAATAAGATAACAGTTTGCAGATATTCTACTACTAGGGAACTTTCTTTAGAAAATCAACAGTTTATGATACCTGATAAACCATCATATCCATCGTAGAGTCAAAGTTACTATCTTAGTTAACATCTTTGATCTGTGACAGAATGCTATTATAGTCTTTAATGAGAAGATAATTCAAGGAGGGCATTAAAGGTTTTATGAGGTGGCAGATCGAGTCCACGGATGTTCAATGGTAATAAAAACTTCTACTTTGTGCTTAACTCTTTGAGGTATTACCTTTGAAGTTCTTTAAAGGATACCCATGATGGAGTGATACAACTAACTAGGGAATGGACTGGAGTTGCATTGAGACAACATTACAAAGACCAATTATATTGCCCAAAGCTGGTCAGCTTTGATGTGGGCCATTAAAACACATAAAAGGGAGATTCACTGTTGGCATTAGGGTTAGCAAGACATCTTAAAAACAAATGTAAAGCTATGATTACCAAAAAGGAAGAGAAAAACTTGAGGGGGTTGATTGTGAAGGGCGACTATCAAGCTCTGATGTGAAAGCTTTTCTTCTCATTGAATACTTTATAACGCTGTTTTTTGTTTTCTCTCTGTAAAACCATGACTATAGTGAAACCTCAACAATCTGGACATTGCAAATTACAACCTGTGATTGCCTATAGGCAAAAAGTTGAGAGCTACTTCATTGGTTCCTCCAAACTGGTACACAATACACTTGTAGCAGGCATAGATGAAAATGTCTTAAATTCCAAAAATATATTAAAACATAATTTTTTATTATTAAGTAAATATAAGAAACAAAATGACATGGAAATCCCCAGACCTGTGTACCCTCGACCAAATTGATCATTTCCTGATAGGTGCTTGACAAAGGTCCAATTTATTGAGCTTGGGGACGTTCAGAGGAGCCAATATTGACTCTGATCATTATTTTGTCGTTGCACGAATCAAAGTGGAATATTTAATGCAAGTGGAACTCAAGAAAAACCCAGGAAGAGGAACATCTCAAAGTCACAAGACCCAGATGTATGCAACTCCTTCCAAACCCATTAGGGTGGAATATTACACGACTCACTGGGCAATGCCAATGCCAAAAATAACTTCTCAGACACATAGTATGTGTTGCAGACATAATCCAGAAAATAAGAAACTACAAAGCCCTGGGTGAGGATGGCCTGCCTACAAAACTGTCTAAGTACAATGTGCAGGAGCTTCATTAACACCCTCTATAACCAGTTACTCACAATTTTGGTCCAAGAAAGAATATCTCAAAAATGGAGCAAATAAGTCATATAACCTTTTCATAAGAGATTGGATAGTATCAGACTGGCTTCAGGAGAGGTAAATCCATGGGGCATCAAATCCATATGCTAAGAGTAATTATGGAAAGAACCCATGAGTATAAAATGCCTTCTCACCCAGGCCTCTTTGTGGATTTCAGGAACGCTTATGACCGTATCAAGTGTCCTACGATTCTTAGAGAAGTGGGCATCTGGAATGATGTGCATCAAGTGCCTATTATCAACAGATCAGTTCAGTTGCTTGATTATAAGGATGTCCTAGACATTGTGGCACGATCCTATGCAGTGCTTACTGACAGTTTCCTATGGTGCTGGCTATTAATGAACAGAAACAAAATACATGTATATCCCAGGGCAGATCCCTAGAAGAACAAATGGTTATAGGATTATGTACTTTTGAGGGAGGGGAGGAGTTACCTTGGATCTCAAGTCAGAGTCACAAATAATATAAAAGTTAAAATCAAGCATCTGATCACTTATGCTAACCAATGCTATTTCGGACTGTTAAAACAGTTGAGGAGCAAGCTGATAAGTAGGGAAGACAAAGGCCCATCTTTATAAAACACTAATAAAGGACAGAATGATTTCCTTATCTTCAAGAGGAAGATCTTGCACAGGATTATGTCAGAAAGAAGTGAAGGAGGCTGGAGTAAAAGAATGCAGGGAGCTCCTCAATGACATAGATGTGGTAACATTTATTAAGCCTTAGATGATTAGGCCATATTGCTTAGATGAGCCCCGAGGGAGTGCTAAGAAGAATCCTGGGAGAAGAAATTATCACCTAGGAGAGTTGGACGGCTCAAATTTGGTTGGATGGATGATGTGATACAGAATGCACGAGACCAGTATTCTATTTTGGGGTCCGAAACTGAAGAGCAGCAGTTCAAAACTGAGCCAAATGATGGAGGCTCATACAGAATGCCAGGACCCACCACGAATTATAGTGCCAGTGCCATCTGGTAGGTAGGTATTAGTACGTAAATACAAGAATGTTGAGGTTGAATTGCTCATTTTGGATTCATATCCATAAATTTAAGATTTGGGAAGTGTTTTCACATTTAGGAAATGAGCCAAAAGGAAAAAAAAAAACATCAGACAAAAAGATAACAAGTAAGATTATAGTGCTACAAAGTAAGCTAAGCAGTACCTAAATACTAAGCTAAATTATTCTAGTATTTTTCAAGTGTAGTGAATTGAAGAACTAATATTTATTACAAAAACCAAATAAAAAAAGAGGCATTTACAATTGATAAATAAGTACTTACCTCAGAATCCTCATGTTTTCCAAACCCTTTAATATAAATAGGTTTTTCATTGAGCAACAAAGTAGAATTGTCCCAAGAAATATTTCTGATACCAACTTTAGTTCTATAGATATTTTCTCCATCCTCTGAATCAACATCACTAATTTTTACCTACAGGATTAAAGATTCAAAAATAAAATTTTAATTAGATTAATTTTGCAAATAGTGTTTTCTTTTCAATTATAAAATTTATTAGGGTATTTTTTAATGAAAACTTTGTTGATCAAGTCTTTAGCATGGCAACAAAATTTCCCTTGTCTGATTGCATATTGTGTATTGCTGCCATGTGCTTACTTACTCTTAATTCAATGTAATAAGCTTAACCTGAATAGATTCCACTCTTTTTCCCCAACTTTTAAGAATAATTTTGGTGATTACAATACAATTTTGTCCCAAAACTACGGTCATAGCTTCCATTGATATAAACATTATAAAAGCCTGATTTTTGTTTTTAAACTGAAGTGGTATTTACCATTTCATGATTTTTGGTAATTTAAATCCAAATAATTACATTTTTTCTTATCCTAACTATTAGATAAAATAAAAAATACATACACACACACATGCATGAATACACACAGAGAGAGAAGGTGTTCATTTTAAGGCAGCTCAAATACATTTACAGCTTAAACAAATGGTTTGAGTGAAAAAAGTAAGAGAAAAAATTGGTTTTTGTCAACTCTAGTTTCAGAGAGTGTGACTTCCTTAGATTGCTGTTTGGATACGTAATGTAAGTGTGTCCAAAAGAAGGGTTGTAGTTTATCCCCATTTTCATATGCACAGTTTTAAAGAGCAGAAAAGTTATGAAAGAAACTGAAACCCGTAGTGAGATAACTTGAAAATTTAAAGTGCTAGGTCATTTCAAAATCTGTTACTTGGAAGTCATATTTAAATTATTTTACATATTATAGAGGAGAAATAAAAGCCCAACACAGTAAAGCAAGTATATTTTAATAACAGGAAATAAATAATTTTACCAGTTACCTTCTAAACAATAATCAAATGTAAGGAGCATTAGGGTAATGGGCTGTATGCTCATGGCTTTCCAGACCAGGTCTTACCTTCCTATAAAGTAATATTAAGAATTATAAATAAAGCACATTATGATTTAATGTTTTCTCATAATTTTTGCCTTTAATGTTATTACTTAATATGAATCGAATTTCTGTGGCTTTTCTTTTTAACGAAATACAAAATTAAATAAAATAAAAACATTTTTAATCTATCAGCCTAAGCTTGTGAACTTCTATAGCTCACATTTGATTATAGCTTAGAAGATCTCCCGACAAACTACTTATTTTCCACTAGTATAAATTAAAAAAATACTTGATTTACTGCCTTGGCAATATTCTCCTTAGAAAGTGAATGAAAAAATTACCAGTCACGTGCCTCTATTTCTCCTCAATAATAAGTTTAAAAAATCAAAATATGACTTCCAAATGAAATTTTGAAATTATCAAACACCTTTAGTTTTAATGTTATCAAACAGCAGGTATAAATTTATTTTATAATATTTTTTGCTCTTTAAAACTGTGTATGTCAATTGTGGTTCATATGCAATCCCCTACTTTTGGATGCCCATTTTTAAACATACAGCAATCTAAGAACTAGTCAAACATTCTGAAACTAGAAGTACCAGGTATGCAAGTTTAAAATGTCGTTTTAATTCCAATAGAATGCGCTCTTAGCCTATTGAAGGATTTGCTTATCTCTAAACGCTATTTTGTTTGTTAGTCATTTGTTTACAAAAGTCAGTTGTTTTTAAGTCGTTTACGTGGACGTATCATACCTTTCTTTGGTGTTAAAAATGTCTAATTTTAAGCCAAATAAAGAGCATTTGCGGCATGTCATGATTTTCTTATTTAATCAAAAGAAAAAGGCATCTGAATGTCATC
>KZ809824.1:47018-60108 GCA_000696205.2 Oncopeltus fasciatus
TATTTATATTTAAATAATTAACATTATTGTGTATTACAACATTGACTCACACTAAGCGAATAAAGATAGCCAGGAGGGCCGTACTTTGAAAAAGCATTCCACCAGAGTATTGGACTCTGCACAATAAAGGTGCTTTCACATAAGGTTGAAGTATGGGAAGATTCTCCACTACTCAAGATGACAATGCATGTAATTTCTTGGTTTATATGGTTTGTGGAAAAACCAGGAGTAACTTTGTAGCTCACATAACCTAAAAGATATTGTATAAAATAATATTACGTTAGTTACAAAAAAATAATGATAGTATTTATGTTAGTTATAAAATAATAATAATGCCAGTAGATTATTAAATTTATTAATAGATTTATTAGATTAGATAAATAGATAAATATATTAGATTTTGTAGTAGATTAAAAAAATATTTATTTTTTTAATTGTATTTTTTGGATCTACCTCGACCAGACCCAAAAAAAAAAATATATAATAATCTCTATGGTCAAAAAACTCTCCATTTGAAATAATAATTTAAGTTAGGTTGCCCTAGAAAGTAAACACTTGAAAAATAGTAAAGGATTAAAATGGTATGTATTTTAGTAGATTAAATTTGATTTTAAGTATTGATCACTTCTGCTCTTCCTTTTGTAGTAATACTCCCAATCAAAATTTATTGAGATATTGAATACTAATTGAGTAATTTATTTTTGATGATCAAGATGGGAGTAAGATAGCTAATGCCAGTTCCATCAAATTATTACCACTTTTAATCATCAGGCCTTTTCACCAAATAATTTCAAATTTTCTATCCTCATAATGGTCATTGCTCAAGACTATGTAAATTTTTTTAAGTATAGCAAACAAATTAATATATGAATGGAAAAGGAAATAAAACAGCAATATTACAAAATGTTAGCTCTCTTTCTAATTATGGCATCTAGCTTTCTATTGGCCAAAGCTTTCTACCTACTCAAAAGTAACTTTTTATATAAATATAAAAAATAATATGAATGCAAAATTATTAATAAAAACAAAATTAGACAAAAAAAAAAAAACCCTTAATTGCTGCTGCTGGATCAAGTTCATATGAAGTTAGGTACACTGATAGCACAGAAAGAACTTAAATCCCAAATTTTATCTGACTTGGTTCATCCATTTCAAAGACATTTTAATTAAAACATGTGACAGACAGGCATTTTTTTTTTTTTTTTTTTTTTTTTTATGAGATAAACCAGTATAATTAACCTACAAAATAAAACTAAAATCCCTCCACAAAATTTGCTGTTTTACATTCCCAAACAAGAAAAAAATAACCAGGGTGTTGTGTAGTCGCAGCACTGGTGCAAAAATGGGAAGTATAGAACTACTGATTCCTGAAGTAGGACTAGTGTCTCACTGAGAATGAAAAATAAATGTGGTCCCTTGGATTGAAAGAATCATTCAGTCTACAGGCAACAACTCATCTAAGGGAATAAAACTCTACCAGGAATCCCAGGTCCTCCGATCTCACTGGGGTTGGGAGCTGGGATAATCACTCCATCCTAAAATATACTCCGTTTACAAAACCAAAAATTAACCTCAGAATCTAAAAATGGCGATGAGCCCAAATTTGTATAAAGGACTTTTAACTTCCTTTGCAGGAATTTTAAAGACTTGGAGCAGGCTAACATAAGTAAAAATATTTAATAAAATACACCAGCAACATAGAAGCCATCCAGGAAGTAAGATGGCCTCAAAATAATGAAATAGTCATCGACAGTTATACTATAAAAGTGAAAGGAATGAATAGAACAGAACTGCCAGGCAGCCTTCATAGTGATTACAGATGTTCTGAACTTTACTACTATTTGAAGTCCTGAACTTCACTACTATAAATGAAAAGATAAACATATTAAATGTCAAAGGTCATTGTTTCAAAGTACATACTTACAGAAGATAAGGATGAAGTTACGAAGAATGAGTTCCAAGAGCAGTTAAAAGTTGTCTATGAATAGTCCCAAATATATTATTTATAGATCATATTAGGAATTGTCAATGCAAAAGTTAGAAGGGAAAGACATTTTCAACCAGTGATAATGGTCAAGATGAATAGCTTATTTGCCATTGCAAAAAAATCTTGCGGAATATAGCACAATGTTCCCCCTTCCCAAAGCAGCCCAAAAGACTACTTGGACAACTCTTCGAAAAAGGATAAGGAGTTCAACATACGAGATTGAAATTTCATTCCTAATGAGACAATGGAGAAGGCTAGCTCAGATAGCTAAAGATCTACAAGGTTTGTAAAGCTAACAAAAAAGAAGTAAATAATATCCAATTGTTACGCTCATTTCTTCAGCTGTTATAATTTTGGATAAATAGCCATATTTAAAATATTAAATGACCAATTATCCACCAATAATTTTTTAGACGGCTTCAATATTTACACATACATATTTTATGAATGTTTGGAGCCACTTTATTTCTCTTTCTCGTGCTTCCCAAAACTAGTTCAAAATGCAACACTAATCTTTAAAGTGTATCTACCAACAATGATGTCATCTAGAAATACAATACTGCCTTGCAACTTTTGGATTTTTTTAGAAAATGCTTATATATAGCTATATATAAGCTTATAGCCCCTCTTACCATCTTAATTCAGAAAACGTACTTATTCTACTAAAAATATCTAACTTGGTTTGCAACCATAAGGTATTTTTGTAACACCTGAGAAGAGACTGGCATTTGTAGATTTTTAGGCCTCATTTCAGTCCAAACATGGAAACCATTAACAAAACTATAAACCTTCATTCAGATGTGATGGAAATCCTCAAAAGTTGACACCAGGTAATAATCATTTGCTAGAAAATGGTTAATAATGATTTTGACTTATATGACTATGAGGGATGTCCAGGGAATCTGGGTCTGAGAATTCCAAAATACCCTTTTTGACTAATTGTAGTAATTTGGTTCAACTTAAATTTTCACATATATATGTACTGGACTGCATTAGAATCTCTTGACATACCTATGAGTCTATCTTTGTTTCAAGAGCAGTTTCTTCCCCCTTTATCAAGCATATGTGTAACTCTAAAATAAAGAACAGTCACATTTAACACAAGTTAAAGGAGAATCCCACCCTCAAAAAAAAAATAATAAAAAAAACTATAGGAGGATGAATAAAATTTTAATTAACAGTCTCAACTGCCATCATGAATTGGGCTAATGTAGCCTGGGATATTAGCCCTGTTATCCTAGAGTAGGCTAAAGTTGTGAACAGATCAATTGAGGATTTTGTTGAGGCTAGTTTCAAATATTATTGACTTTGTTCTCAATATTTTTTTTTTTTTTAATTGCTGTGTTATTCAATATATGCTTTCAGTGATATGATTCCTACTGCAAAACCATTTTAATATCAACTTGCTTTTTACTTTGATTTGATGATTGGGAAAGCATGTCGGAAATCTCTTGAAGCATAATATTTATTATTTCATAACACTGTGCTTCATTTATGATATAGTCAAATTAATAAACTAATAAGTATTATTTACAACATTTTTCTGATAGCCCTTAGCAACTATCTTAAGTTTAAAAACAATGTAAGGAAGGAACTAAAAATGTTTTCAAGCAACCTTCGGGAAACATTTAGAGTATGGCAATCCTTTTAGAAATTATTATTATACATAACCTTGAAGGCATTACACATGACTTGGACATGTATCATAGAAGAGGTTAAAAATTATATTAAATCAAATAATACAAACTTACTTAAAGCACAACTTACCAACATTTTTGGACAAATTTGTTGATGTCTGGATAGAGATGTCTTGAATAAATTTATCCTTTGATGTAGCATACAAAAATACATTTCTATCAATTCCTGCATAGTCAAAGTAATCAAAATCGTGAGAATAGGTTTTGTAAGGAACACTGAAACAAACAAAATGTCAAAGATCAGCACAACCTCTATAATAAATTTTCACTTTCTCAGCAGCCTAAAACACAAAGCAGGCCTTAGTTTCTCTGAAAACTTTCCTTTCTTCTCTAAAAGTAATGGTTAGCTACTGTTTATCTACATAAAATACTAAAAAATATATCAGGTATCATTCATAAGACTGAATTGATAAACTATAAATATTATTTTAATAAGAATGAAGAATTACGGTAGACTAAAATTTATATATAATTATCTTTGAATTTCACATATGAGGTTTTTTGGGGGAGGGGGGGGGGGTTTCCAATAGCATTCACATATTAAACAAGAGGAACAGGCTGTGGGGAGCTGCAGGCAGCCTAGGGACTGATGAGTCTTGGGAAATATGAAAGCTCTATGGTGGAGGGAGCGAAAACCTATCTAGAAGAGCTTGAGGTAACACAGAAATATAATAGCTCTCAAATTCCCCAGGATTACTGCTCTGTGAAGGTCTGCCTACCGTGCCTCCACTCTCAGTCTGTGCCTAGTTCCCTCCAGCTGTACTCAGTCGCCTCTGCATTTCCACCCCAAAATATATAGCAAAACTGATTACATTCAGTACTAAATCACTGGCATTAATAACATATGGATTTATATGTAAAAAAAAATGTTAATAAGATTTTTTATAAAAAAATTAAAACAGATAATAAGATGTAATGTAATGTAAACGAACAGGTGAATATGGCAATAATCATTCAAGAAAGAGAAGTTGTAGTAAACGAGAGAGAGTTGGCTTAAAAAAGCCAACAAAGAACCTTCAATAGAAGCCAAAAGGAACAGGCAGCAGTCATCAGTAGGATTTGGGAGGCAAATATGGATGGATGGATGGACAGGTAACCTTCGTAATTTCAGGTTGTCTGAGATCAGTACAGACCACCCAACAATTAGACTGGAGAGCTAACAGGACACTACTCAGCATAATCCTGTAATGTCTGTAGGATATCATGAGTTGGCTTAGGATTAATCTAAAATTAGACATTGCCAATAACTTGATAACCCAAAGAATGCTGGAGTCAATGAAAACAATCTCAAAGTGAGGTACCTGTTTCAGTTTATTTTATTTTATTTTTTTTAATGGGGAAGCTCTTCATTAAAGCAATGATAGATAATAGGAGAATATCCTTTCATTGCATTTATTACACCCAAAAAGTGGTTGAGGGAAATTTTGTATGCATGGGGTATATTGGAAATAAGGCAATTACACTTCTCAAAATGTGGATAAGGTAAAGGGGTTTCCCAATCAGAGAACAGTCAGACTATTGCAAAAATAACTAGCTAGGCATAACTATAGGATAGATCAAACCATAGGGATTATATAATTTAGCAATAGAGAAAGAGCAGTTCTAGTAGACAATGCAAAATAAGATGGTAAGGAGTTAGAAACATTATTAGGCTAAAGGTAAAATAAATATTCTAGGTATTGCCGAAAATATTATGGGCATAGGAGGAACATGGCAATTATAAGACAGGAGTCCCAAGGGTTGTTGGTCTTCCATTGTTTTAGAGGAAAATCCTAATGTCACCAAAACCTTTATTACTTAAATAATGTAGGGTTTTTCATAAGCACCTAAAGAAATTAACTTTGGTTATATTAATAAACCCATACTCTTTAATCACAATTCATTAGCAATAAATGTAGAAGAGCAAATATCACAATGCTGTTTAACCGCAAATAAACTCTCCCAATCGAAACTAATAATTGTACAAGATAAATAAATAAAAATAACAAATTAGAGTACCTTCCATTGGGGTGATGTGTGACAAGAAACCCTTGTGGTATAGTATGATTTGTCAGTGTATTGTTCACAACAACTGTGACGTAGCCTTTTTCAATTTCTTCTGGTAACTCAAACTCAAAAGGCACATGCCCACCTTCATGATCTCCAACATAATGGTCACCAAACCACTGACGATTTAAGAGTTTCCACAATTACAAAAAAATTTTAAAAAATGTCACTGTAATATGAAATAATGCTATATAAATTGAATACTGTTTATATTGTAGTGAAATAAATTTATTGACTCATGGATTTATCTTAAATGTGAAACTGTCCAAATTAAATAAATCCACAGGATATAAATATGAAATTAGATTTGGTAGTAAATTAATATGTAATGACATTTATAGAGGTAAAGAAAAGTATACAGATCTCTCAATCCTGGTGCTGAGGGTTCATATCCCACCCTTGAAAAGCTTTTAAAATAAGAATAGGATGGCTATCTGAAGATAGCCCTTCTCTCCCATGACCCTTAGTGGATACTTTCTAAATAAGTTGGAGTAATTCATTCCATGGACTCTCATCATTCTTTTAAATGTAAGTAAACCTGCTCAACATTTATACATTTATAGATTTTATTAATCAAGTTTATGTTTAATCATAGACATTTTCTATACAACAAAAATACAACCAAGTGCTAATTTTTTCTTCGAAAATTGTTCACTTATTTTTTTAATGAAGTGCTTGTCTCTAGTCCAAAACAATATTTATAAAATAGGGGAGGGGAAGTTACAAGTCAAAATTAATTTATTTTTTAAGGCAATAAAGGGTCAAAATATTAACCATTATCAGTATTTTTTGAATAATTAAATCCCTTATTAATGTAAAATTTGAGGTTTTTTGATCTATCAGAGATATTAATTTATTCTGCCTCTAACAGGTTACAGAATTCAGTAGATAATTGTTAATAATATTTATAAGATCATCAGAAATAGCTTTTGACAGTTGCCCCCTGCGCAGTCACGCTCAATCATAAGCCCCTATGCAGTTTACCATCAAAGTAAAAGTATTTATACTAGGGATGATCCCAATTATTTTTAGTGAACAATAATGTTTAGTTTTATCATTGACTTCTCTGTGACTGACAACTGAAATAAATTTTATCCTATTATCTCCTGTCACCGCTCTGGACAATTTTGCTCTCCGAATATAGTATACTTTCATACCAGTTTTGGGGCCAGGTATAGTCCCCTATTTCAAATTTCAGGATTTCTCCTGATTTATGTTTCTCCAGCTAAACTGATTAATTCATTACCAAATGAATTATTCTTCTATTTGTTTTTTTAAATTACTTTGCATACTAAAAATAATATCTTATTCCATCATTTTAATTAATTTAATCTAATAAGGGTTGTATATTTCTTATGTTTGATTATAGAGAGTTCGGATCACTCAAGACAAGTTTGCCTAATTGTTAATAAAACAGTAAAGTAATAGTCAATTGATTTTCAAAGTTATGTTATATAAACGTATATTAATACAAATACGCTTGACTTATAATAATATACTTAACTTTCAACAATTATTTAATTTTAGGTTGAATTTTTCATTTATAATGTTAAATCAGTTACAAATATTTATATATTTCATACTTAAATTAAGAACAAGCAAATTAATTCAATTTCTATTTGTTTAATAAAGTTTATAGAGTTAGGGAAATGATTTCGTGAAGTTTGCATAAAGTATGAAAACCACGTTTTATAACAGGAGTAATATAAATATTTTTTTTACTATTCTGTCTATAAATATTACTAATTTATGTCTATTAAACGCTATTCATTGACTAAGTATCACAAATAAATTTTGGTGAAACTAAAAGAAAGAAAACTTAAATAAGATTCTGACTTTATAAAGAAACCAATGACTGACCCAAGAAATAAAAAAAGAAATAATACCCAGAGGCAGCAAATTGGTCCCCACATATACACTTACAATCTTGCAATAATAATGCACTCCGCCAAATGATAAGACCTTCCTGTATTTATTCCAAATTTTAAGGTCAACTGGTTCTATAGTCTGATACCAGGCCCATCCCAAATAGTCTCTTAAATCACGATCAGTACCAATATCATTAAAGCTTGAAGGAACTGGCATTTCAGACACATTTCCCTAGAAGAAAAAAAATTCAATTTAATGAATCATTCTTAAAAAGCAAAGCATTTGAAATAAAGAGATGTACAAAAAAAAAAATGACTGTTTTATCAAATTCAAGATTTCAAAGGACTGTTAATGCTTTAATCAATACTAACCAATATATAATAATCTCTTTAGAACATTCTCTAAGCTTGTTAAAGCCCATTCATATTCTTTTTAAAAAAAGCCTCAGTTAAGTTATGTATCACAAAGAAGAAACGTGACTGTGTCCACAAAATTCTTATAATTATAAGACATTATTGGACAAAAAATATTTTCAAAGTCTCTGAAGCAACTCGTGGAATAACGAAATATGAAGGGGAAGGTCACCTTGAACAGGACATTGTACCACATTGGTTTGAAAAATTGAGTAGCTTAGATACAAAATTAGAAAGGAAGAAGGGCTCCAGGCTACCATTAAAAGATATTGATGAGGTTCTGCAGGAAGCTATTGATTCAAATCCTCCCAAAAGTAATCGTGAACTTCCAAGGAAGTATGTCGAAAGATATCATTAGTTGTCATGTACTCTCCATGGGAAAGTTGAATAAAAAAACAGCAGACTGATCCCTCACAAACTTACTCATTAGCAAACAGCTAAGAGGTTAATAATTTATGAAAATGTATTTAATAACCCTTCTGATATGAGATTTCACCAAAATATTGTAATCCGTGTTGAAACGTGGGTTTAATGGCAAAATCCCAAGACCCCTAAGCAATGGTTAGATGACTTTTTGTAGTTTTAACAGACTAAAACTTAATATATGGCATAGAAATAATGATTTCAAAATTCTCCTATTTAGTCGAAATCAGCAAAACCATTTAATTAAGTGTTGTAGAGGGCAATTGAATACCTATGTAAAGATTTTTTAAGTTCTAGCAGCAAGTTAATTTAAATGCAGTTAACTACAAGTTCAGCATTAATATCATTATTCAGATTATTTTCTATTGGCTAGTAAAATTAGTTTATTATGGGTTAAAAGTTCAAATGAAACCTAAAATTAGAATAGGAGCACTTCAATCTATTAGGCATAATTTGAATATAAATAGAACAGAAAACTTGTTATGTGGCACTAAGGTAACTTATAAAAATATTTTCTATGTGAACTAGATTCCTGATTAGATGGAAGTGGAAAATTACATAAAAACAATTAAGTGGGGGGAAACTATGCCTGATTCATAAATTGTTTAGTGATTCTACAGTTCTAGTGTCTAAAACAAGGGTAAGTAAAATAACTTCCAAACTCCAGCAAGTGAAGCTAAAAATAGGGAGGGATGAGGGACAGGCTACCTTTAATTAGCAGTCTTCTGACCACTAATATCTGAAGCTTCCTTGCGAATATCCTTTTAGTATATAGTACAAAAGTCTTTATTACATTAATAAAAAAAACATTATAACTATTATTCTGAGAAAAATAAATTCTACGATATACCTTATATTAATTTATAGGAATTTATAAATTTATTTATAGGAAATGTACGTCAATATATATTTAAAAATGTACCACTAGTTTCGAAGTCCACCATTTTTCTTTAAAGCCAGCATCCTGATCATTGGCAGGAGGCAATTTAAAATTCCACAGGCCAGAGAGAAGTTTCCGATGCTCCCAGCCATAAGGCGAAGTTAGGGCCAGGCATCCTCGCCTAATACCAGTCAAAACTATGGTGAACTTGAGAAGAAAAAAAATCATAGCAGCTCTTCACGGACAGAGATGTAACAGTGTTCATATAACTTATCAGAAGAGCCTGACAGTGTTTCCCATGATAAGTTCAATGATATGCTAGTCTTCTTCAACCAACGCTGATAACAGCTGAAATCGTAAAACAAAACAAGTAGACTCTTAACTAAATTAGAATATTGAAATTACTGAACAGCTAATGTAAGTATATAATGTATATTGTTTCAATTTTTAATTTTTTTTTTAAATATTAATTTAGCTTAAGTAAAATATTTTTAAATCCCACTGATTTCCTACTATATTTACTCAAATTCACATTGTTCAATACAGGAAAGTGATACCGCCAAACGTAGCAGGTACTGAGTAACAGTTCTCGGACTGGAAAGGTTCCTGTTCCTTGTATATATTCTTGTATATCAACCCGGTAACAGTTATTTAGTATCGATTTACGACTTGAACTCCCCGCTGCACCGAGGAAATACAACTTCCTCTTTCGTTTTCGCTGTATGTTTCTGTCTAATGGTAAGTATTTAACAATTTAAAACATGTTTATCTGTAACAAATCTGTTTTAGTGTTTCCTGAAGTAACAGATTTGCATAATCTCACTAACGAAAATACCAATGATATTATAGTCTTAAGGAGTTTATTATTGCAGTTCTTACATTTCTCCTCAGGTGTCTTATTTTTATTTTAATAAAATTATTATGTGCTAGGGCTTTCAAGAATTGCTACAAAATAAGGGCATCAAGCATTTTTGCTACGATTTCTCGAAAAACGGAGTATTATGTTGGCATTGGTTTTTTTTTTTTTTTTTTTTTTTTTTTTTTTCTAAGATAAGACAAGATGCATTGTTTAACTGTTACTAAATGAGCAATCAATCGGAAAAAATGAGGATTAATAGTTAATGAATATTATTCTAAAAAATTCCTTAAATAGGTTAAAGAATTTGTAAAAATTTAACGGAAGAGCGCAAGCCTGCTCAGGATCTAACACCGTGTAGGAGTGAGCAACAGTCGAGAGAAGCATTAGCTGGTCGTATGGTACTTGACCTAAAGTGTAAACTGTTATACCACTTACCAAATGATTTTATTTAAATCACATTTATTTCGCTGAACATAATTTCTGAATGAAGAATTAAACTTCATAATCTGACAACATAAAAATTTCACTGAAGAGAGGATTGTCGGGGACTCGGTAATGATAGTTGACCGAACTGAACCTTAAGCCATTTAAACCGTCTCATCCGTTCCCACTCCTATGTCCCTTTCCTGTTCCTTTCCACAACTGTCAAATTTGTTTTAAACTGATCAGTTACGATGTAGACTCAGTTGAGCGGGTCTCTCTCACCATCATCCAACTTGGTATGTACACCTACGAATTTTATTAATAATTTTTTATTTCCAATATTTTCAGTATCCATTTTATATAATCAATTACACACAGTTTTATATTTTCATTCATTTTTCTTTGTTTGATTACTATATATAGACATGTTTCTATATTATTTCGTATGTTTCTCTTTCGTATTCAGCCCTGATGAAGGCCTGAAATTCAGGCCGAAACATTGGCTAAAATAAAAACTATTTTGGTCACAAATTAGTTTTTAATTGTTCAACTACCATGAACCGAATTCCCGACAACCCTCTCTTCATAGAACATGACGGTCAACAATTCTTTCCATGTAAAAATTTCACTTTTAAATTTAGAATAAGAGATAAAATAATATATATACCATAAAAATATATTCACTATTTACAAGTTTAAGATAGATTTGCCTTATCACTTTTTGGCCACATCATAGCTCATAATATATCCTCTTTCTGTCTTCACAATAAAGTGTCTGGTCAATAGTTGCATCACAAACTCCCGGTGATAAACCTCCGTACATTGTTTAGTATAGAATTTCCATAACATATTAGGTATGTTGGTTTTCATATGAAATAAACTATGATTACCTTTGCCCATTATAAAATATATATTTCTTATAAGTAGATGTTTTTTTTTTGGGAGGGGATCAAGGTAGATCCAAAAAATACAATTTAAAAATGTGCATTTTAAATTATCTGCCGACGTTTCGGCTTACACTGTAAGCCATCTTCAGGGCTATCATGAAGGTCAAAGGGGACCTAGTGCCACCTGGATCACATGTTCATTACCAACATGTGATCCAGGCAACTGTAAGTCGAAACGTCAGCAGATAATTAAAAAATGCAATTTTTTTATAATTGTATTTTTTGTATCTACCTTGACCGAACCCCCACAAAAAAAATATCTACTAATTATCTCTATGGTCAAAAACTCTCCATTTGAACTTATATTTCTTATACTTTTTATAAAACGTGAAGTTCCTATTTGCATGCTTGGTAACCATTTGATGGACAAACAACCCCACAAACGCACGACTTTCAGTCTCTATCCGTTTAGCCGTCTGGATACAAATTTGTTCTCAAACACACGCACAAAAAAAAAAAAAATCATGTACGCAAGCACACACACTTCGCAAGATAAACAGGGGAATTGATAAAGCTTAAACAGTTATACTTTTCGTGTCGTCAACATAATCAAGATCAGAATTTTAGCTACTTTTTTCTTATGTATTGTTACTCCCAATGATCTGCTCTTGCAGCTCAGGAAGTGTTTTTTAAGCAAGGTAAGCCAGGGAAGGGGGGGGGGGGAGCCTCCAACAAAGGTTTTCGTGGAGGTTTGCAAAGAAGAAGAAGAAGTTGCTGGCCATGAAGATATACGATGGAAGAGGCGATTGGGGTTCGCTCTTCAATTCGACCGTTATAGTGCTGTAATTAACAAAAAGTAAATTACCTCTACGAAAACAAAAAAAAAACAAAAAAAACGCACACAATAGAGTATTAATTTCCAAAATTACATATTTTTTTCATCTTTTGAAAATACTTCAAAACACACAAAATATTGTAAATTCGACATTGAGATGAATGTCAGATCACAATACCTTCCCAACCTAAGTTGGTGTATTGAGGAATGTGTTAGAAACTATCTTACGAACTACCATTTTGGCTCTCCGTTTACCGGCAATGAAAAATATATTTAAAAAAACAAAAAAAACTATAAAGTGCAAAAGAGTTCTATTTCGAACATTGTTCTTATAATCTCTTTAGGTCATGCATTGCCGAAAACACTTTTAGCATAATTTTGTTTTAGCCCCGCCGATTGCCATCGAAAATCATAGTTAAGATACCAGCGATAAAGCTATAAATAAGATTCAGAGAATGTATATCTGATAATAAATATAGATTAAATAAAATGTTTTACTCCTAAGATTCAATATTCATTGCACAACCTTCGATCTGTGATGCGAGTTCTGTATAAAATACAAAATTCTTGAAGAAATTTCTTTTTCGATAGAATAAGCTATTTCCTTCCGCAATTTTAAAATAAAGAAATAAAAATTAAGCCCATTTTGCAAACCTTTGGATGACTTCGTTAAGGGCTACAATCGACACGCAGGAGGAGGGGCGGAAGAGATTAGAGAAAAATAAAATTCTAAAACTTAAAATCATCCCTATTAATGACTTTACAAAAAAA
>KZ809825.1:55106-85241 GCA_000696205.2 Oncopeltus fasciatus
AAATGTTAAAAAGGAATTAAATGAAATAAAGTTAATAATGCAAGACTGTAGTAGTTACTGTTCAAAGAAAAAAATTATATCTTAAAATCATAAAAGAAAATTAAAGACTCCTTCAGGACAAAAAAAAAAAAAATGTAAATACTTAAATCAAGTAAAGAAACCTTGAAGTGGGATTTAAAGAATTATATTCATTTCATTAATATACTATAAAATTTAAAGATATACAAAAAGAAGAACTTTGAAGCATATTAATTAATTAGCTGTAAAATATTGAAACATTTGGTATTAATTGATATTATTAATTTAAATTATGTCTGTCTAAAAGTATATGTGAAATAAAAAGGTGTATCTTTTTTTTCTTTTTTTTTTTGTTATTTGATGGAGAAGTATAACTATATATATTTTTTTTAGAACTTCTTGCTTCACCTGGCTTGATTTGTGCTTAAAAACTCATACATAAACATATATCATCAGATATAGTTAAAAGTAAGCTCATTAACCAATTTGTTTCTTGCTCTACAAATAGCGGACACTAGAAAGCGGTCATTAACTTTTATATACCGAACAAATCTTCGTCGGTTTCGAAAAAGCGCTGTGTTATAGTGTATAGAATGAAATACTGCGCAAACGGGAATAAAATCTCCATTTACTTTAAATCATTGATCCCTCTCACTATCATTACTCATACTATCATAAATCCCACTATCATTACTTCTACTATCATTAACGCTCGTTGTATCTGCTGGGATAGAGTTCCTTGCTATACCGATGGGTATGCAACAAAAAACAAAAAACCTCTTTCAGAAGTGTATACTATGTCTACGAGAACTTTTGATGTCGATGGCTTCTAGTTATACTTGTAGGTATTTATATATAATGTGCGTTTTTAGCTCGTTGAGCAAATGTTGAAACAAAAAAATATTAAAATAAAAGGAACTCTTTAAATTCATTGATGATTAACAAGTTGGATCTCTTCATTACACTTAATTTCCTTATATTTAAACTTTGTCCCGTAGCAGTGTGATGTCTGAGTAGCGGAAGATTCTTCCACAAATGCACGATGAAATTCTTATTCATCAAAATAACTCTGCTTCTAATTAAAGTCATTATAACTGGTTTTGAGAAATCTAACTAAGAGAAGGTACTTAATTTTTTTTATATAAAAATAGGATTAGTTTAAATACATTTTCGTACCTGTGGCGGTAGAAATCATGTTAATTAAAACGAGATCTTCAAACCTTCTTCCAAGGTAACTGCAACAGTCTACCTATTTTTTTCCTAAAAGGATTACGCTAAGCAAGATCAACAAAGGGAGCTCTGTATAATTCAAGACTGTTGAATAAGTCCTCAAGAGGTAATCAGCGAATGATCCTAAGCTTAAGTCCCTTGAAAAACTAGTTGGAAATTCTCTCGAATATAAAAAGGAGAATAAAGGAGTAGGAATAGGATTTACTCCTAAAGGTTCAGAGGTTTGGTTTGGAAATACCTTTATTTTGGATTGGTTAATTGGAATGAAGCTTGTTAAATGGTTTTTTTTTTGTTTTTTTTAAACTATTATTTATTTATTACATTCTGTTAAATTAAAACATTTTGTAATTTAATCACCACAATGAATTAGAGAAAAAAAATGACATACAATATCAATCACATGAGGAGAGAAAATGACCAATGACACCACTCTCAATTTATTTACAGATTATGTCCCCAGGAGGTCACGGGGCCATCTTCTTTTTAGTCGTCGGGGTGGATCATAGGGGTTGGAGTCCGATGACAGGGAGTGGGCATATGGATTAGGGTGAAATTGGAGTTTACAGTGGAGGAGCTTGAAGCGAGTGGAGATGAAGTCTTGGACGAATGGGATATTATAATCTTGATGTAGGGTAGAGTTCGAGACGTAGTATGGAGCATTTGCAATAACTCTTAGGATTTTGGATTGGAAGGATTGAATACGTTGGATGTTGGAAGGCTTAGCGGCACCCCAGAGTTCTGCACCGTATGTCCAGATCGGTCGTATTAGTGTTTTATATAGAGTCAGTTTATTCTCTGTTGTGAGCTTTGAACGCCTGTTTATTAGTCTGTATAAGAGTCCGTAGCGCCTGTTGAGTTCTTGTCGTTTGATTTTTATATGTTGGCTCCAATTAAGTCGTGAGTCAAGGTGGAACCCAAGGTAACCGACTGAATCAAGGAGGGGTATAGGTATACTATTAAATGTGACATTAGAGGGGAAATCTTTTCCTAGTTGAAAATTTACCTTTACGCATTTGGATGTTAAATGGTTAATATTTAGGAAGAATAATATGTCCGGTACTGAGCAGAAGCGCTAGGTGAGCAAAGTCCCTCATATTTTACTTAAGATTAACTTAAAAAAAGGTTTGTGATTAAATAGTTGAGAATTTATAGGAGTTCGGTCGAGGATCATCCAAAAAAATAAAATTTGAAAAAAAAATTGTATTTTTATTATCTGCCAACGTTTCGAGACATATTTAAACCACGATAACTGGATCATATAAGAAGGTTATCTTTCTTTTATACAGGTTATATTGTTCTTCTGTACTAGTCGCTTGACGTGTTTAGTTACAACTTTATTTTGAATAATGACCAATGCATATCTTCACGACAGTCATTTATAAATGATATTTTTACATTTACTGGAAGCGTTTCTGAAATCAACTGTTAAATTTTGTGAGACATTATAATAAATATTTCTAAAATTCAGCAAACTATACTAAAAAGTTTCCGCTTTTTGTTGTCGAAAATAAAATCAACTTGTATTGATGTATAATAAAAATAATCCACTGTTGGTGCATGACAAAGTAATATAAAGCATCTAGAAAATTTCAGAAGTTTATAAAACCTATATTAGATATAAAGAGGTTTAAATTTGAGTCAANTAGCTTAACTTGGATACGAGGGTATTCTGGTATGTAAGAGAATGAATAAATTGACAGATCAGCCAACTCTGCATTCAGAGATCCTTCACTGACTGTGTGTATGACCAATGCATATCTTCACGACAGTCATTTATAAATGATATTTTTACATTTACTGGAAGCGTTTCTGAAATCAACTGTTAAATTGTGTGAGACAATATAATGAATATTTATAAAATTCAGCAAACTGTACTAAAAAGTTTCCGCTTTTTGTTGTCGAAAATAAAATCACCTTGTGTTGATGTATAATAAAAATAATCCAATGTTGGTGCATGAGAAAGTAATATAGAGCATCTAGAAAATTTCAGAAGTTTATAAAACCTATATTAGATATAAAGAGGTTTAAATTTGAATCAACAAATCAATTTTCTTTTATAAGAAAGATTTTATTCATTCTTGGAAATTGTTTGCAATAAATTTAGGCTTTTATACATTTTAAGGGCAGGGGCATATAAAAAGAAATTGAGGTTAAATAAGGAAATACATATTTTAACTGAGATTCAATAAACTTTGGCCAAAGCTATTGAATGAATTTTAATTAAATCTCGTCCCTTCACATTTGTTAAAATTTCTCAACTTAGTAAGCCATTGTCCGTATATATATTTGATATTCTCTCGCTTATTACTTTTTTGACAAATCATCAATTCTGACCATTCAAAATATAATACATATCAAATTTTTTAATTAATTGAACAAATATTAATGAGAAGTGCTTTAAATGTTCAAAGAAGTAGCTTTACATAATTTTACTGACATAATTAAAGTTAATTATTTAGAAAAGGGAACTAAGAAATTATAAAAACCTTTGTCTAAAAATTTCGCCTAATGATAGACTAAAAGAAAAATCTGAGATATAAGATAAATTAAAAATTATAGATCTTCACTGACGATATTAAATCCTAAATAAATTTCATTGATTAACATTGCTATTAGTATGGCATCTAAATACATCTCCAGGATCAAGAGTTATTTAAGCATAAAAAATAAAATAAAATTCCTCCCCATATTAAAAAAAATATATCAAATTCCACAATTTGACGGTTTCACTTACAACCCTTAATGTAGACGTTATCTATCTATGTGACAATACTGTAATTTAAATTCTTTGACATTTATGAACTAAAACGGAAGTACCACTCTGGTTTTCAATAGAGAAAAACGGATTCCTTATTTGGGTTCTTGAAATATGCAGTGTATTTTTGTGACGTATTTCCCTGTTATTGAAATTGTGGACATATAGATCTCAAGTGTGAATGGTCCTATCGACGAAAAGATGAGACCTACTGACCCACAAATTTTTAATATTTCGAATTTTACTCCTTTTGCTGTGTCTCTTCATCATCAATATCTCATTAGTGATCATAAAAAATTATTAAAAACGTGCTATTTCAATTTACTGAAACTAAATATATAACGGAAAAAGAGAANCATGAATTGATAAAAGAATATCAGTTATGATAGTTTTATACAATTATTAGTAGCTAATATTTGTTATTATTATTATGTTATTATTATTAATAATA
Organism: Oncopeltus fasciatus; assembly: GCA_000696205.2. Lineage (NCBI taxonomy): Eukaryota > Metazoa > Arthropoda > Insecta > Hemiptera > Lygaeidae > Oncopeltus > Oncopeltus fasciatus. Next base: position 59,561 of record KZ809825.1, read on the forward strand.
TTGTGTGGAATTTATTGGTTTTAAATACATCAAATAATAGCTTATGCTCGTGTCTTATCTTTTGTGTCAGTTAAATTTAAATTAAAATTTAACAAGAAGGGTTCAGAAGCCAACTTTCATTTTCTGAATTGAGCTAACCTCAGTTGGTTTAATACTCTTCTCCTGTGTATCTTTATTTTTCTAAGATGAAATAAGTAATTTCCTTTGTTTATGTCCTTCGCCAAAGGTACTAATAGACATGGGAAATCTTTAAAAAAAATAGAACTAGGTCTGATACTGTGTTATACGTGAGCTCCAATGAGTCGCTTTATGCCTCCCTCATACGGAGATTGCGTGTCACATAAGATACTTTCCGGCCAGTCAAGTGCTCTAACTATGTCGGCCATCAGACAAAGGGCTGAGCATTGCAGGCCCTACGTGTGGTTCCTACCCGCGCCCTTCCAATCGCGGCCCTTCAAATATTTCTCGAGCAACATGAATACCAAGTGGGTAGTTGTCGATAGAAGCTGCATAGCAACTACCTCTTCCCAATCCGTCCCTACAGACGTTAGGTAAAATCTGACCGTTTCTGAATAATGCTTCCATCTCCAATTTATCTAAATTTGAATTTAAGTACTTTCCTCAAGAAGGTCAAACTGTTCTGATTGGAATCACTATTTCAGCTGATCGTTTAAAGGAAATCAAGCTAATCATAATGATCCCATCATAAAACTAATTTTAAGAATATTTTATGATTTTTGCCGACCCCAAAAGGTAGAAGTTAAATATTTAATTTAGCAAAATATATGTATGTTTAGCCTTTGAGCTCTCTAACATCCACAATTTTTAGCAAAATGGTACTAATTCTTCTTTTCGGATAGCGGTGGATGAGCTTTTAGCTCAAATCAAGTCGTGAGGTGGGTTATTGTAAAAAATTAAATTGATTGATCATTAATTCCCTAACTTTCATTATTAAATTGTTTAAGAAAATAGAACACAATAGGAATGGAATGAATTTTTCAAATATTTGTATACTATAATATTTTTCGAGAATCTCATATTGAGGAAGATGTGCAACAATGTAGAGAGTTAAGAAATTTAGTGTTAGCAAAATATCACAATATCTTACAGGAACAACTAGTACACCAGTGTAAAATTTAACATTCCCAAGATCTCTCATAATTCGGATTAGCTTAACTTGGATACGAGGGTATTCTGGTATGTAAGAGAATGAATAAATTGACAGATCAGCCAACTCTGCATTCAGAGATCCTTCACTGACTGTGTGCTAAGAACATGTTTCAAAGCAACACCTAAAACATCTATTACACAAAGAGTCACTAAAAAAAAAGGCAATTTAGATGAGAGAATACACACAAATCAAGACACTTACACACATTTGTACCTGACATACAGACGTACTGTAAAAAAACCACATGAACAGATTTCTTCCTGACTCAAGCCATTACAGGACCCGGTACAGTCAATAGTTATTTTTATAGATGTAAAATAAAATACTCTACTCACTGCCTTAGTGACTTTATACTCGAACAGACATATCAACACTTAATATACCATTGTACACTACTTACTGATTACAAAACAATACTAAAAAACAAATCTTCACTAAAATACGGAAAATGGCCGGGAAAGCAAATTTGTTGATAGACAATCTGCTACCAAATTTAAAAAAAATTCTCAACTGAAAAAATTCTCCGTATAAATAAAAAATACTCATAATAAAACTAAAAGAACTGTATTTGGGTTAATAATGCAAAAACATAAAAAATTACTTATTGTAAATAATTTTCATTATTATTTATTGATTTTGATGCGTTTATTTAGTTTGTCATTTATTAATTCTCTATAATTCAAAAACATAATATTTACTTATTGTATATAATTTACCATTATTATTTTTTTTACGTCACTTTCATATTTCTTCGACACTTATTAGTTATTTATCATTATTTCATCGTGCTCATTTATCTCATTTATTTATTTGTATGCCTTACTTAATTTCATTTTTTAATTATTCAAGGTAATTATAAATTTCAAGATACATGTACACTGTAAAATGTTGCGTATGGTGAATGAACAGAATAAATTCCCGGATGACAGGGTTACTGTCGATAAAAATTAAGACCTCTCATAAGTATCGCAATTCCATAAACTCCATCACCACAATGCTACATTAGACAGATAAGACTAATTATTAAAAAAATTATCTTGACAGAATAACATATTATTACAGTAGCATATAATAAACATAATAGAAATATTACACTGTAACACACTTTCACATTAGCACATCACAAAAGCTTACCTATTATCGCAATTTCACGAGCTCTGTTACCACAAAATCACATTAGAACAACACAAGCTGTATACCATTATAACGGCATTAACACAAAATTGTACAGTACTACTTTGACATAGTGATGGAATATGCACATCCTCAACTTCAACCATATTTTTATTATTCATCTCAATATTATTATGAACTGAAATTCAGCTGTGTTAGTTCTCTTCCTCTTGGGATGAAATAAAATGATTGTTCTAGCTTCACTTGTGATGAAGAGAAATGGAAGAGCTCAGGGTGGAAGACAAATTATCCCAGCCATGGATAAAGACATAAAAACAAGGGCATTATACTACCTTCAGCCACAGAACAAAAAAGGATTATCAATGTAACTTTGATAAATAATAAGGCAGAGTTTCACAGCTAGATCCTATTGTATTTCCCAAAGGGATTTTATTTATTTCTAAATCTCTCCATGAGAATTAAAATCCACTTAAATATTAGTGTCATAATAATGTCAGAAATTAAAATAATTTTTTACTTACAATGGTTTGAATAGATTAACTTTAAGATGCCCTGACTTAAAAATTTACATTTATTTGAAATAAATTAGATCTAGATAAAATATTTTACATAACATACTAAAATTTAAGGATTTAGTTGTGAACACCTAAAATCTTAAAACTGGCACTGCGAGTTTAAAGAGACCTAATTGAAAAATGAATTCTCATTTTCGATTTTTTTTTTAAATCTGCTAGCAAGGATTACTTATTTACTTTTTTTGCAAATAAGATTCTATCATATTATAGGTGTGTGTGTTTGTCAACGCTGTACAGGCCACAGTTATAATTTTTTTCCATAATGATATTTTCCATGTTGCTTTTAAATTCAAACGAAAGACTAACATTTTAATGTAAAATAGAACCAGTTGGAGTGGGAATTAGGTGAAATTTCATGGGCAAGTACAAACCATGACACAAATCAAAAGGGCATAAACGACTGGGATAAATTTGAATCCCTTATAGATGGAATTCAATGCACTCATGGAAGTGCAGAGTTAAGAAAAAGAGGACCACGAGCTTCAATTTATAGAATGAGCCATACAAGAAACGTCGACTAGACGAGGAAAGTGGAAGAGCCAATTAAAAAATAAAAATGATGAAGAAAGAACAGAATAACACCCAAATAGGAGTCTAGAGTAGGCTTAGGATAATCCTGAAGTTGGTAACAAAAAAGGAAGAGAGAAGAGAGAAAAGGTGATGAAAAGAGCGAGTCCGATAAAAGACATGGGAGAGATGTACAGTATGCCAAAATACATGTAAAAAATCTCTTTCTCTTTATAAAATTACATAAATGCTCAAACTGTTTTTAAAAAAGAGATTTTTTTAAATGATTTATATCAATCTTTTGCTGAGAGAATATTCATGATCAAACCCTCCATGGTCCTGAGAATCACATGGCCTCCTTGGCCTTCTAGCTTACACTTTGGCGAGCGTTATAACAGTCTTCATAGCATCTTCAGACTTCAGAAACACGCTTGGAATGCGAAGAGAACCTTAGACAGAATACTATAATTGAACGGAATTGCGGTTCGCATCATCCCCAAAGCCCTGATAACTGAGAAAAATACAAATCAGGCACCCAACAACAGGCTGTTCTTCTTTTGCAACCCAAGGACGACTGAGTGGGAACGAAATAAGGATTGACGAAGCTCTGTCATCCGCATACATCTGTGTATGCTTTGTTGTAACCATTCCAAGCATAAGGGGGAGTTGGTCGCGAGTTCGAGGGAGAAGTTTATTGTGTACGAACGCCACAGGTCCCAGCTGAATCAGGCAAGTAGGAGGCTGAAATTGTTGACAAGCTCCTCAAGCCTTGTTTTCGTCGTAATGAACCTGTTGCCCGCCTACCCTTCGAATCACTTCTTGTTGCTCATCCAAATTTTTTCGTTTTATTTTATTTTTTATCATAATTAATACTTTTAAGGCATTAGTGGGGATGCAAACTTTTAATTTAAGTATAAAATACATCATAATTAAATTTATTTACATTAAATGCGACAAAGTATAAGTTTTTTATTACTATTTTGAATTTCTTTAATTATTGAATGAACTAGTTATTTGTATTTTATTTTTGTAAATAATTATATCATATCTGAAACATTTTATATTTTATTACTATTAATTTGTCATTCATTTATTATAAAATGTAGTTTTAATCTAACTTAGTAATTTTTTTTAACTTGTCATTATAGCCCGATCAAGTAAATCGGCAGTAGGAACGAACTGGTAATTAACTTTTATTTATTATATTTAGCTTTAAAGTAGTGCCTTTTTCTGAAGTGGAGAAAAAAAATCAATAAACTGAGCTTATGCTTTGAATTTCCAGGCTTCAAAACATTTAATGTCTACAAAAAAAAAAAAAAGTTTGTATCCTTTGTACTCAGTAAACAGGAAGATTAGTTTTCATAACACACAACAAAATCCATAAGTTTAGATACTGTGATAGATTAAAAGAAATATACATATATATATANTATATAGTTAGGATTTATTGATTTATGCTAGAAAATGTTAGTTAGGTCGCAATTTGTTTGTTTTATTCATTTAATTTTAATAAATGAATGTGAATATAAAAAGTTTAGAGGACTAATCATTACCGGGCGGGATGCTTAACTTCTCAGATTATTAAGTTAAGCAAGTTTAAGTGCAAAAGAAATATCTATAATTATTCCTATCGCCCTTTAATGAAATAAAAAAAAATATCAAATTCCACAATTTGACGGTTTCACTTTCAACCCTTAATGTAGACGTTATCTATCTATGTGACAATACTGTAATTTAAATTTTATGACATTTATGAACTAAAACATTTATAAAAATTACGTATTACGGAAGACTCAAGTGAATCTAGGAGGGATCGGGAAGTACCACTCTGATTTTCAATAGAGAAAACGGATTCCTCATTTGGGTTCTTGAAATATGCAGTGTAGTTTTGTGACGTATTTCCCTATTATTGAAATTGTGAACGATATACAAATTATTGCTCTAAACGTAAAAACCTAACTTGCTTACTAACAGCTCACTTCAAAATCTACCGGAAAAAAAAATCTCGAGCATAGATTATTTCATTCATGGTCCTTTAAATAAATGATGAATTCCGGTGGATTTGTGGACATATAGATCTCGGGTGTGAATGGTCCTATCGACGGAAAGGTGAGACCTACTGACCCACAAATTTTTAATATTTCGAATTTTACTCCTTTTGCTGTGTCTCTTCATCATCAATATCTCATTAGTGATCACAAAAAATTATTAAAAACGTGCTATTTCAATTTACTGAAACTAAATATATAACGGAAAAAGAGAAAGTTTGAATACCTGATAGTACTTCATTTAAATTCATTGTTGATCTTGTATATGCTGAATAATAAAATATAATCCGAACGAAGGGGAGGATTTTCATTTTTGAGAAGGAGAATAAGTTGTAATTAGTCAGGGTATATGTGACGTCACTAGTGGAAGGACTATTTGTCAAGTCGATGGACGGCGTGGAGGCGTGCCTTGGATGCGAAATCCCAACTTCTATGGTGGTCGATCACCGAGCTATTCTCAGGATAGCGACCTGTTCCTTCTTGGATTTATGTTAATAGAATTTTTCTGCTCACCCCCATGAAGAATTTATCGCATTTACATGGCCGAAAATTCTCCTTTCTACTTCTGATTGTTCAAAAGTAGGAAAAAGAATGATATGAATGGGGATGTTTTTGATTTTTTTCTACTTGATATATATGTTTTTCGGAACTAGAATGAGCATAAAATGAATGAGTCATAATGAGTGCCATTGTGTGTTGCAGCGAGGTTACTTTTTTCAATTTAACGGCGTACATTTTTTTAATTTTTAACTTTCTTTTAAGTTAAGAGAGCCTATCTACAGGTAGAAATTTATAAAAAATGTCATCGCTATTATTTATTCTCCATCACAAGAGTGAATTCTTTTGAGTAACATTGCAATTGTAATTAATTTTTACTATTTTTATATAAATTATTCCTTGTACTGCAAATGAAAACTGAAAAAAAAAAATTAAATACACAAAATAGGAGGACCAAAAAGAAAAGAAGTATGAAATATAGAAGTAAAAAACTTATTGGTCCCTTTACTTTCTTTATATAATATTTTACTTTATATAAAAAAGTAAAATATGAATAGGCAAGACTGCAGGACATTTTAGAAGGGTTTCTCCAAGCTTGTTAACTCAAACAGTAGAGAGTAAAGTATTCCATATGGACTATACAGAGAATAATGTAGTCAGAAAAAATTTGTTGGAGGAACAGAGACATAAACCTAAGTCAAGGAAGAGAACACAAAAAGTTGAGTGGAGAACAGAAGTTTGAGGTAGATCGAGGCCATAAAAGAGGATGCCCAATTTCAGCAAACGCCAACTCTCAGTTTCCGTAAGGTCTATCACCTATTTATTTCTCTCTCCCTTTCTCTCTATATTAAAGAAGGTTACACCGACGTCAATGTAACCTTTTTATAAGATAAGGAGAAATAACCAAGAATCCTATTGATATTCAGCTAAATCGGTAAATATCTAAGATACGAGAAGGAAGATAATGGCAATGTACCAGAAACCCTCACACGAATCCTCGTTTCCCGATCGGTGACAATGTTCGATGCCAAGGAAGACATTATCCAAATTGTTCAGTTTCCCTGTGTATGTCTTCAAAAATTAAAAAATCCACTAACTGCAATTTCAAGGCTATAAAATTACCATTTAATTATTTTTGGTTAACATCTAATTCGTTAGAAGTAAAGTTTTTGGTTGCTAAGCTATATTATTGAATTTTTTTTTTTTTTTGTTTAAACAAAAACGAAGTCCTTTAAACATGTAAAAGTGAATCTCATTTGTAATTCTAGGGAACTATACAATTCAATTAATTTATAATTATGCTAANTTTTTAATGAAGGATTATCTGCCAACGTTTCGGCTTACATTGTAAGCCATCTTCAGGGCTATCATGAAGATGAGAGAGTCATGGAGATGTGAACTTAGGGAAAGGACGTCCTCTCTCCTCTTCATGATAGCCCTGAAGATGGCTTACAATGTAAGCCGAAACGTTGGCAGATAATCCTTCATTAAAAAAATACATTTTTTTAATTTGTGTTTTTTTGGATCTACCTCGACCGAACCCCAACTAAAATCATCTTTGAGTAAGCTATTTAGTTTCACTGAAATATCATTCGGTCTCTCCTGTAAAATAACTACCGTCCACATTTGAGTTTAAGTAATAATTAAAATGGATTTTATTGTCTCTTGCGACATAAATATGTCTTTTGACTGAAATTTTAATTGAAAAAATGCGCTCGTAAACGAATTTATTGTAAGAAAAACTAATATTGAAAAGAATAATAGCGTCTAATATTGCACCAACTTCCGCAAGGGATTGCTGGCGTGTAAATTTATATTTTTAATAAACACACATACAAAAATTTGAATCCGCGCGTCAAACTAGTTCAATATCACTTTTGGAGATGTAATATATCCCTCGTTCCTTGAAATTGAAATTTCACCTTTACACGCTAGAATCAGTTTTATAGAGTGACATTCAAGGGTATATGTCATCATATACCCTTGAATGTACACTTCTGACATGGTGTGGTTATATACTTCTTCCCGTATACTGTATATCCTCAGATCCTATCTTTATTAGATAATATCCAGACAGTCTCCTTCTTATATCTATGACATCACTTTTAGACAAGCTCAATCCACTCTCACACAAAACTGCAGGATTTGCCCCATTCTTCCCTATCTGCTCCTCCAAGCCCTGGAATCTCTCCCTCATGAAATTCCTCGGCAGATCACCCCGAGCAACTTTCAATCCCTTACTATCTCGAGAAGCGAAATTGCAACAAATAGTAATATTGTACTGTTACGTATTATTAATATATTACCATAAGTATTAAGGTGTTATAGAGGGCAGTATAAATACAATTGAAATTTAAATTGAATGTAGTGTGAATACAATTGATTTTTACAGGTATATATAATTTGAAGATCATGTCCGATATATTATTATATATAGGCTATAATAGGGATTACTAAAGTTACCATTACGTGTATTACTTTTTAGCGAATTCCAAATGAAGCTATCGAGTTTGTATTTTGTTGTTTTTTGATCTTTTCCACGATTCTACCAACTAGACAAAAAATAAGAGTCAATAAAAAAATATATATATATGTGTGCTCAACAGGCCACAATTCTTAGTTTTTCTGAATGAAATTAGACAAGCAGCAAAACTAAATAAAATGCGAAACTATAAGAAAATTGCTGTTAATTGCATGTAAAAAAACATTTTTCGAAGTTACTTTGATTAGCGCAATGAATCTCAATACAGTTTTGACTATTAAAATTTATTAATTAATTAATACACATTTTAGAATTTAAGAAATAAACTTAAAAATTAATAAAATTGTTGGTTTAAATGAACCATAAATTTTTTATTTTACGGTCTAGAAACCACAATTAAATTTCTAAATGGAATTGAGAATATCGGTTTTAAATGTAAATTAAAAGACTAGGCTCTTTACTGAGCAAAATCAGATCTAGAAGAGTGGAAGATTAACTGAAATGTATCAGCAAAAGAAGTATTTTCCTGATAGACGGATTCATAGTTAGTTTAGAGTAATGAAACTCAACAGAAGTTAGTTTACTTATAAAACAAATATTTTAGTATTTGAATGGTAATTAAAATCGGTACATTACTATTAAATTCAAAATTATTGCCAAGTTCATTATTGGACGTAATAGAACGAATCGGAGTGAGGTTTATTAGTCAAATATTAACTTTATTGCCTGGAAGCCACAATGGGGGGAGGGGAGGGAGGTATTTGGGAAGAAGTCTAAATTTAGAATCGTAATTTCTTCGCTGCGATTTAGGTTACGAATGATCTATAACAAACTACAGAAGTTAAACATCAAAACTACAAAAACTCCTTTAAAAAAAGAAATTTTTAAGGTACTTACGAAGAGTGAGAAATTCACCAAAGAAGAAATTTTAGAAGGTACTTACGATGGGTGAGAAATTCACCCACTCTTGTCTCCTATCTAGACAAAATTTTCAGTTGTCATAATTTGAATTAATTTTATTCATTCACTCATATTTATTTCCAACTTTAATAAAAGCATATATATGCAGCTTTTGAATGACGATATTTTATAAAATAGCCCTTAAATTTAAATTTAGTTCAAAAATTATTTTTCGACTTTCTGGCTGGACCCTGTAGAAAAGTTACTTTACAACATGCTCGAACCCGAATCAAGCATTTATGAATATTTCTGGAGACTGTGGAAGTGCATCTGAATATCTTCATTAATTATGTTTTGAATAAAACTCTTTGACCGAATCCTGGCCATTTTGTCAAACAACATCCTGCATATTAATACCACAAAAACTAATTTTGGCTCATTATAAAATTTATTATTTTTGTCCTTCCATAATGATAAAACTATCACTTCCTAAATAGCTTTATTTACTTTCCTGCTAATTCGATTAGAAAGGTTTTGATTGTTTAGTGGCCACAAAATCTTGGACTTTACAAAACAAGATGCATAAACTTAAATAAATCTTAATCCATTTTCTTATTGTGGAAGAAAAATTTAGATAACCTTAAAATAAAGGTTTTATTTATTAATACAGTATTCGTTAAATTGTAAAAAAGTATTACATTTCTAAGTAACAAATAATGTAATAATAGTTCATATTAACTTGAATATACTATAAAGGCATCATAAAATGCATTCAATGTATAGAATACATTTTCTATGCAAAATGGAAATTGATTTTGAACGCTCGAGAGAGAAAGAGGAAAACGCTGTCCGAGATAAGGATAGTAGTCCCCGAGGAAATGCCTTTATTGATCAAGAGTAGCAGTCTGTCTGCCCTCGGCCCCTACAGTAGGTGAGGCTTATTGCAACCCCCTAGTAGTGTGCTGTCTAGCCTCTCAGAGGCCCCCTGTACCCCTAGCACCCCGCCTAGGAACTTCCGCCACACCTACCCACCACCCGCCTGCCCGGAGAAATGTACCACCTTTAGGGGAAATGTCCGTCACTCGTTGAGCTGCGTTACCTAAGGGAATTTTTCAGGAACGCAGCCGATGAGTATTTCTCTTATTGCAACCCCTAGTAGTGAGCTGTCTAGCCCTCTAGAATCAGCACCCCTAGCACCCCGCCAAGGAACTTCCACCACCCGCCTGCCCGGAGAAATGTACCACCTTTAGGGGAAATGTCCGTCATTCGTTGGGCTGCGTTAGCTAAGAGAATTTTTCAGGAACGCAGCCGATGAGTATTTCTCTTATTGCAACCCCTAGTAGTGAGCTGTCTAGCCTCTCAGAGGCCCCCTGTACCCCTAGCACCCCGCCTAGGAACTTCCGCCACACCTACCCACCACCCGCCTGCCCGGAGAAATGTACCACCTTTAGGGGAAATGTCCGTCACTCGTTGGGCTGCGTTAGCTAAGAGAATTTTTCAGGAACGCAGCCGATGAGTATTTCTCTTATTGCAACCCCTAGTAGTAAACTGTCTAGCCCTCTAGAATCAACACCCCTAGCACCCCGCCTAGGAACTTCCGCCACACCCACCCACCACCAGCCCAGAGAAATGTCCTACCTTTAGGGGAAATGTCCGTCACTCCTTGGGCTGCGTCAGCTAAGGGAATTTTTCAGGGACGTAGCCGATGAGTATTTCTCTAATTGCAACCCCTAGTAGTAAACTGTCTAGCCCTCTAGAATCAACACCCCTAGGAACCCGCCTAGGAACTTCCCCCAAACCTACCCACCCGCCTGCCCGGAGAAATGTACCACCTTTAGGGGAAATGTCCATCACGCGAGGGCTGCGTTAGCTAAGCGAATTCCTTTGATTGAGGATTTCACTTCGGATATTTTACGTTCGTCATCCATTTGTCTGCCAATATACCTTTCTTTATGCCCTTTAGGGCGAAAAATATAAGTATTATTCTCACATCATTTCAACTAAGCTCTAACTTCTATTTGTTCAATTTCACTGCATAACTCCTTAAATATGTTACTATTTTTTTTAGAAGGTTTCATTTTTATCATATAAATATTATACGAAGAAAATATTTTATAAATTTACAAGAAATCTCTCATGAGAAGAGCCTCAATAACTGCAATTCTTTGTATTTCAATAAAATAACTAGAGGAAAGGCATTATGTCTTAAACATTTAATGCACTAGGATTGCATATACTACAATCTCACGTACTGTACGTGTACCCAAGATGCTTAGTAGTTGCATTGTAAACCAAATATTATCTTAACAGACCTTCTGTAAAGTATTGGTGTTTGCAACATTCATTTATTATTTTTTTTATTTTTTTCAATTTGTTTATTTATTATTTACACATTAATATAATTTTCTACATTTATTTACGTGTACGTAAACATCTTGTACTACCTTTCAATAGCTGACCACCTTTTAAATGTCTTAATATTGTCAAATATTTGTCGTAACTTCTTTTCGGTAAAAATTATTTTTTTAATCGTGAAATCCTTATTCACTAGCTTGACAGATAATTTTTCACAAGAATGTATCGCAGAGTTTCATCAGAGGCACTTAAATTAGACGGTGACTTGCTGTTTGGCATTAGCATCTCTAAAATAGTCAACAAGGATTGCGTCATTCAGTAGAGGCTGCGATTTAGATGTATCTCAGTAGTCATCTTCTACCAAGTTGTATTTATAGTGTAGTGGAAATTCATATATGTTTTCTTTATAAATATTTTATTTGGTTGTGGTATTTTATCCCACGTAAATTTTAAACAATTATTGAGAGGGAATAGAATAAAAAATCTATCTGTCCTAGCCAGGAATCGAACCTGGATCTCCTGCTATCCGGGCCGGTGCACTTGCCAGTTATGCTACCAGGACGCGTTAGTTGTCTCATTCAATGACAATGTCACCTCCTTCGAGTACAAGACGAAGTTCTCGCCTTTCTCGTGGGTTAGGCTCTTGCTAGTGTAGAGGGAATTGAATGAGACAACTAACGCGTCCTGGTAGCATAACTGGCAAGTGCACCGGCCCGGATAGCAGGAGATCCAGGTAAGGTTTCCTGGCTGGGATAGGTAGATTTTTTATTCTATTCCCTTTCATTAATTGTTTAATAGATGTTTTGTTTTTAATCACGTGGAGTTCATACGACCTGGTGATCAAAAATGCAAAAAGATTTTCACAAGCGTTCTTCTAATAGTACTTAATTTAATATTACATGGGTGAAAAAATGCAAACGAAAATTAACAATATTATCGGTAACATTTATTGAATTAAAATTGTATATTCCAACCTAACTTATACCCCATGCACACAAAAACATTCATCTTCAATTACTGACTGCAGTAATATCTATTACCTTGCATGATGATAATATAAAATATGCACTTGAAAATACACAAATCTGGAAATTCTATCTATGGGCTTTATTGTAATATGATCCAAGGGGTTAGTACCACCAAAGAATATGAAAATACCATACTTTAAAGTGTTTTACTCGGGGAATACTATCCTTATCTCGATCCTTATCCTCTTACTCTCTCCAGCGTTCAAAATCAATTTAAATTCTTGCTAAGAAACTTTCTTTGCATTGAAAGCGTTATATGTTTTCTTTATAGAGTCTTAAAGTTAATATGAACTTTTAATAATTTATTTGTTAGTTATCATGACATGTAATATCTTATTCTTTTACAATTTAACGGGTACTGCCTTGTATTAATAAAACTTTTATATTAAGATATACTAAATTTTTCATTTTCAATAAGAAAGTGGATCAAGATACAATTTATTTAATTTTATGCATCAAGATTTGTTAAGTCCAGTATACTGTTGCCAGTAAATATTAAAACCTTTCTAATCGATTTAGGAGGTATGGAAATCAAAAACTATTCTCGAAGCATTGTTCGTAGTTTTATCATTTTAGTAGGACGAAAATACTTAACAGTACATAATTGAGAGTAAATTAGTTTTTTGGCATTATTTTATGCAGGATGTGAGCTTACAGTAGACAAAATTGCTAGGATTCGGTCAAAAACTTCAATCCAAAACATAATTTTAGAAAACGTTCACTAAGGCTTCTTCGGTCTCCATAAATTTTGATAATTATTTCTTCTGGAATTGAGAGAGTTGTAATGAGCAACGTATGATCTGGTATAACAATATAGTAAGTGAAGAAACATATTTTATAGAACACAGCACTATAGCATTGTTGTACAATGTGTTTGATAACATGTGGACTTCCTTTTAAGATTCAAATCTGTAAGCCGATGTTCATTAATTCTATACCATCTAAAGTATTTATAAAGGACTATTTTAAGTACGCTACTAAATAAAACTATATTTAGAAGAACGTGTAATATTCGAGTTTTGTCATAAGCAATCAGCATAACAGGAGGATGGAAGACATGTTAAGCACTGTCGGAGTACGCCGGTTAATTAGGGCGTCAGCCGATGGCTTTTAGGAAAGTCGTTCCTAAGCTGTCAGTGAAGAAACTGTTGTGGTTGGGGAAGTTGGTTGGGAGCTACCGACGTCAAGCCATCGGTGTGAGCCCCGGGGCGACCGGCACCAACTTAAAGCCTCTGGGCCTCAAGTCCTCCACCTTAATCTCCAAATGGTAGGGGAACTCACAGCCTGTTCACAACAGCCGAGGTACCTTTGCCGTACTCCGGGCAACTTAAGGGTGAGTGGCTAATAACGCTCAGACTCAAGACATTCGATGGCATCAACGCTTCTGAAGAATTCTATCGCACAATCTACTATTGTATGTTGCGATTCAATATGACCATTCAACAATACTTTGATGATCAGAAGGCATATCAAACCAAACAGTGCTTTGAGGGCAATGGCATGGCTCGTGAGAACCTCTTGGGTCTCCTAAGCCTGGGGTAACGGGTAGGACTGTGAACCCAGGGTATCACCCGGAAACTAGCACCTTCCTACAATCCTTTTTTTTTTTTTGCTATGTTAGCCTCCCTTGCAACCACTTAGAGTCATTGGAGGGAGGGGCTATCTACAGGTTGCCACCCCATTTTAAACACCCATGGCTCAGGACAAGCTATTCTATTTATAAATAAAAGATTGACCTGGGCGGGATTTGAACCCGCGGCGTCAGGATTGCGAGACCCGTACGGATCCCCTGAGCTAGCCTGGCGCCCCCCTACACTACCTTAAGTGGGTGTTTATACACACAGTACGTTTGTTGTGAAACAAAGGTTTTATTATTATAAGAAAAAATTACTCTTCGCATAGTGCTACTTAAATTCATATTGTCATGAAGATGGTGTTTTAAGAAACTTTACAAAATTCAGGAAGTCGTTTTGAGGCCTTCTAAAAGAAAAATATACTCTAGTACATGAGGGTATTATTATTAGGGATCCGTAGCCCGTAACAATACTTTATAATAAATTAAAAAAGCGCACATTAAGATATATAAGAATAAAACATAAAATGTAGAAAGATTTCCATTCTTGAAATTTTAAAGCATAATTTGGTATTTAGCGTTTCATTAAAAACCTTGAATGAATTAATTATCGATTGAAATCAAACGACGGCAAGTGGAAATAAATCTCTGTTGTTTTTTACTAACGAAAAAGTTTATATAATTTAATAATGTTTATAGTCTATAACGTTCAGTAAGGAAGATGTAAAGGAATATAACTATGCTAGGTAAGTGCTAACCCTACACTTCATTCCTTACCAGTCTAAAGCAAGACTTGGTGGTCATACCATTAAGGCTCATTAAAATTAAATTTAGTCATTTACACTCATTATTTACCAACTTCGATGTAAATCGGGAAATGTGCTTAATGTAGGAAAATCCTGCGTGAAGGAATTTTTAAATCCAAATAGTCATGCTCTCCTATTTCAGTCAATTTTAAGCCAAAAATGAAAATTTGCTTCCTAATAACTGTTCCTGTGTGAGAAACATGTAATAAATACCACACAAATTATAAAAATATTGAAATTACTCTTCTTTGCCAAATAATTTATTTAAATTAATAATTTCAAATAATTATAAAAAAATATTAATTTAAACTAAATTTAAAATAATAGTCTTATAATGGAAGAATATATTAATAAAACAAAAAAATCTTTCACTTTCTCATTTGTTGTCTTTTTGTATTCATTACATTAATTGCTTATAATTTTAAAACGGATGAGGATGCTCTGAAGCAAAAGGAGAACTAAATTGCAAATGTAATTTTCAGCTTGTTGTTTTTCATTAAATTCTATTTATTTTTGTCTCTTCCACCCCTGCAGGTCCCCTGCTCCCCTCTTTTACTACCTTAGCTTTTACTGCTTATTTGTACCAGGATATCTGATTCGATTAGTATAGCGAGGGCCTCTCTCACTTGTAATTTGCATAACTCGTATTAATAAAGTTCGCACTTCGCATCTGATAGGCAGGCGGTTTTCTCATCATACTCCTTCATCATCTTCTGCGTACTCTGATACTGTTTGTACTGTTTTGCGGAAGGGTGAGGAAGGAAAAACAGGAAATCTGCTGAGATTACGCTGCTTCTGCGTTACGGAATTTATACTTTAAATAATTATTACTATTAATGATCTTTTTAGAGTTCCATTTTACTACTATAAGACGATTCAGGGATAAACGGGAGAAATTATGATACCAAAAGTGTTATCCATTTTGTAATGTCAAAATGATACTGGCCAGTTTTTTTTACTGTTTCAGTGTGCACTTCCTGCGCGCAAAAATTTGTTTTAGAAGAGAGTAATCATTCGCATCACAAAAATCCATTTGATAAGTAATAAAAAAGCAAGCAAAGCATGTTACAGTAACTTAACATGGGTCTTATCAAATACCAAAGATTAGTAATTTCTTGTAGATTAAAAAAAGTTAACAAGCAAACTAGTCAAAATATTTTTAGATGCTGAAATTCTTGAATAAAAATTGCTATAAATATAGATAACCCATATTTTACACAAGAAGCAAAATTCGCTCTTTACATAAGCAACTTGATAATCAGAACAATATAAATGTAAAATCTCTTTTAAATTAAATAAGTTGTAGCTATTTTTAAAATGCTGCTCCCCTCCCGCCAAGGAGCGATTTTCATATTAAGTGGTGTAGAATATATTATTATTATTTATGAGTATTGCTCAATTATTAGTATTGCAGATCATTTATCTAATTACCATTCATTGCTTTGGAAACAGAAACGTGAAATGGAGAGATATTTCAGTAATTTTATTAGTTATTACCCCTTTTAGATTTACTGCAACACACACGCGTCTTGCTGGATTAGTCTACTTACGTCATGAACACAATATGAACCTAAATCAATTAAATTGCCATAATTTATTATTACCTATAAGGTTTGATGAACAAGAACGAAAACTTTGGAAGTTTCTTTAATCAAAGACTAAAAAATTTTTTTTTTGCTTTTTCATACCTTTCCGTGTATTTTTTTTAGCCTGTATATGTTATCTATTCGGAGCAAAATATTAGTTACATCCACTAAACTAAATTGAAATGCATGAATTTCGTCAAGTTCCGCTAGAAAGTTACCTTAATTTCATTATCGAGCACCTCATTTAACTATTTTGAAATATACAATTAAATTAAATATTTTAATGAAAGTAGGTAATCATGGGGATAATAATTATACATCGTTGTTCCTGGATAAGTAACATAAATAAGATAAGGAATAGCCTTGTATTGTTTTTATATCTTACCTTTGCATAAATACATATTCATTATTAAGCTCACTACATCATTAGTTAAATCTGTTATGATATATATTTAAAGAGATACAAATATATATTTAAAAGAGTACATTATTTTTCATAGTAAAAATAATTTAGGAAGTATTTCGTTTCCAAAATCATTAAATATGATTACCGTTTAATTAGGTAAGTTACTCACTTTTAAATAAAAATTATTATTGGTTGAAAATATTCATATATCATCTCGTAGAAGGAAAATGGGCAAGTAAAAGGACAAATGGAAGGAAGTCAAGTAGAATGCGAGTTGAAGGCGAGCAGAAGAACAATATAAAGACAAGTAGGAGTCGAATTGAAAATAACTCCTCTCCATGAGAATAAACGCAACATTAGTAAGAACTTGACCCATAGGGAGACCAAAAACGAAATGGAATGATAAAGAAAGCAAAAACGCCAGAGAATTCAACTGACTAGTCCAGGTGAATAATGATACACGAGGTCTGTAAAACAACCAAAAAAATTTAAAAAAGACACAACGTACGCCCACACATTCAATAAGAATTTTTAGTTTTGCGACAGTTCAGAACAATTTCAGCTTGTTCGACAACATTTTTTCGGAAGAATTTATTTTACATTGATGTTTACTCCCCTCGATAAGTTTCTCACCTTTCTCCTGGCGGATCTTATNGGGGGGGGGGGGGGATCTATATTTTTTATGCTTAGGGGTTAACGTCAGTCCTCCTTCAGAATTATAGCGTACCCTGGTAAGGAGCTTAGTAACTAAAAGTACAGAAATAGGTTTAGGGAAACGAACCAATTAAACTCTGTACACGGGGCACCAGGTAGTTCAAGGGAACCGTACTGGTCTTGCAAACCCTGACGCTGCGGGTTCAAATCCCGCCCAGGTCAATCTGAATTAAAGCTTGTTTTGAGCTATGGGAGTGGCAACCATAAGATAGCCTCTCCCTCCATAACCCTAAGTTTTTGAAATGGAGGCTTACACTATAAATTAAAAAAAAAATTGATTTGAAAGTCATGCAGCACACCACGGGCGCCTCATATATATATGTATATATATATATATATTAGTGCAAATATAAGGAAATATACGTATTTACTCTAATTGATAAGAAGAAAAAGCTTTATTTTCTCGCTGTGGCTAATGTCTCCTAAATTTAATTAGGAAATCTCACATTGTACACTGTCTGTACTTGTCAGCACATTGACGTAGAACAGTCCACACATCTCCCAGACGGCAGTATTGTCTCGCCTCATCCATATTTGAATCCTATAGCATACATTACTATATTCACTCATTTTAAATACGTAGGAAGCCCACTCAATACTTCTTATAATCTCATTTTTGGGCACTTGTAGAACCGATTCGTTCTTATAATTAATAGAAAAACTTAGATATATTTTTTAAATTTAAAACGTAACTAGACCCTTGCCTTTGAATAATTGACTTTTCCATTATTTGCTGTATTAATTTTACCGGTAGCGGAAATAGTATTGTAGGAGTGATGTAAATACAAGTTCATTCCACAGACCTCTGCCAATCGCTGTCCCGTCGAAATAAGTTAATTTCAATGCAGATAGCCTTCCTCCTCTGAGCGGGAGGGAGACCGAGCTCAAATTGAAACTTTGATCGTGGTGAGAAGAGAGGAAGAGGGCTAGGGGTGCTAATTACCCCAGCCTAAGCCACGAACTTAAGCCCACGCGAGCTGTTTACCTTATTTTTGAATAATTATAAAACTTTAACCAAAGCGCAGCTGGCTTGTTAACTAATAATGGTGGAATTAAGTTTTTAATTAGAACACCCTGCCATAAAGGTTTGTTACTTTGGTTAGGCACACCCTCAGATAGGGAAACTCCATGTAGTCTGACGTGTTTCAAACTTGACATAAACTCGCAGTATATTTTGCGTAATATAAATTAAAATTTAACTTAAAAGTTAATGATATCATATTTTCCTTAAGGAGACCTATCTAGTCACGTCAGTCATGTGGCAGTACTGAACGGACCCTATCTGCTTCAAGCTTATAGGGTAAGTTTTTAAATTTTGGTCTCATCAAACTATATGTTTATTGGTAAATATATATATATTGTAAGTGTCTGAGATTAAATGACAGACGAAGTTTAAATACAAATATTCCTCAACGAAGGAATTCATTTAGTTTATGCAGCATATTTCTCCTAATATTTAGTTTGATCAACTTGTTGACACATGTTAAAGATAAGATCTAGAGGATTTCCACCACCTCCCTCAATAAATCACTGCTAAACTCTATAGTGTGTATATATCTGTATTAATTTTGATTCCTGGGGATTTGTATAAATCCAGGTAACATGCTAGTGCTGACGATAAATCTCAAATTTAGCTAAAGCAGATTCAAGATAAATGGGCGGAGGTTCAAGCCCTAATCCACTTTGAGAGACAAGGATTACCCTAAGGCTCTTCATCGTACCTTCTATTAATATCCTTATCGCTGTCAATAGCAGAGACCTCCCTCCATTAGAAATAAACTGTTTTAATTTTCTGGAGGGTAATCTGTTAGAAGGTGTAACATTGTTAGGATTTAACGAGATACCACTCTTTGGATTTTAAGTACAACATTCAAGGGCTTATGAGTTTACAACGCAATAGGTTAACCTTCACCCTTAAAGTTAAGTTGAAGTGGCTGTCCTGTTGTAAAATACCATTATTCTTCGTGTTTGTTGGTCTATAAATTAGTATATTGTCTTCCTCAAAGTTCTTTCGGAAATAGATGATTAATACAATATTCTTCGTAGCCAAGCTTCTGGATGATTTCTACGATCCTAAAAATGAAAAGCTAAAACTTTGAGTCATTAACCCACATGTGAGTTCGCATGGAATTTTAAAAGGGGAGCAAGCACCTGTCAAACCACTAACACACACACACACACACGTATTTGTGTACACGTAAAAAAGCCAGCGTTTCTTAAAATATAGTAGTCGGATTCATTAATTGAGTTTCATTTTGAAAACTGTTCGAAAAGATAAAAATGATTAAAAGCGGGAGAAAGAGTTTTTTAGATACACTGACATTTGAAAACGTAATAACCTCATTTTATAAACGTTAAACTGAAGACATTAGTCAGGGTTTCGGGGAGGAACAGAAAAATAAAGTACTTCAAAATACTCAACTCATTTGAACTCTAAACTCTGAGAAGTGACAAACCTCCCTCTGAGATCTCTCCAGACATCATTATCGCCCTGGTCATAACTTACAAGTTAAGTTGATACGTCGGCAATAATAAAATAATTACCCAACAATTTTAGAGTATTTTATTTTTCTGATCCTGACCGTAAACCCAGAATAATTTCTCCACCATAACACTCGACAGCCAACTTCCAACCATACAATTATTTTTTAAATAAAGTATAGAGATAAATTGCGTAAAATATATTTTCTTACATTTTTATTAGTAACAAACGCGCCTATTAAGATAATTTAGACCGATTAAGATTAATAAATGCTTAGAAACACAGTTAACTAAAAGTGTCCGTTAAACCGCTAAACAAACAAAAAAAAAATGTATTGTCCAATATAGGTACATAGGCTTAATTTTAATTCGTTTCAGTTAGGAAAAGTATTTATAAGGGGCAAAATAAGTATATTAGAAAGGAAATTAATAATGTGGTATGGAGTATTATAACTACCTCACTGCACTAGGCCGGCATCTAGCTTGCTTTTGCAATATAATCCTTTCCCTAAAACTCATTCCCTAAAAAAATTTTCTTTCTGGTAGATGACCCACTTATACGTATCCACACTACTCCTTGACAAAGTGAAGGCGTTTATATAGTCATAAATACCTACCTCCAACCTAACCAAGATTGGATGATGGTGTCTGGCTACTTTATCGGCCCTGCCAAGGACCCAGGAAACCATTGAGACAGACACTTGATAAATATCAATAGAAGGAAGGTTCACTGAGAAGAAGGTTGTGATTTTACCTTCCATCACACACTTATATCACTGTGGCTAAAAAAAAAATTATCTATTGTAAAATATCTGGATAGGCATTTATTTATAGTTAAATGCTTTGTCGCAACTGATCTTCAACTAATATAATGTGTTTGTCCAGTCACATGGACTCACTACTCAAAAGCAAGCCCATGTTGAAACTGAAACACTGAAATACCTTCCTGACGCCAGCGCCCAGGTTCATTTTATACGCCCTGAATACAAATAAGGTTTTACCCGACCATTGTTAGATTCATCCCTTAAGGGACTAAACGGATAAATGTTTAAAAATTACACTTGCAAAACGACCAACACCGCTAGATTTTTCTTCCTGCTTTATTGACCTCGCCCTACCTAACACCTTCACTGTGGAAGGATTATGCTAACAACATTTTATTATTTTTTCTGTAATAATAGGTATAAAGAGTACCTAATTAAGGAGAACTTCCTAGAAGTATAGTAGGGAAACATTTCAATAAACAAGTTTATCAACCCTTTAATCATAAAATAAAACATAGTAAGCTATAAACAGCAATAAATTAAAGAAAGTTTTTATAAAAATCCTTCTTGATAGAGACATTGCTCTGGGCAAGGGCCATTTTTTAAAAGTGATTATTAGGTTTCGAGTCTAGCAGACAGAAATATGAGGGAATTTTTTTTTTTTCGAATTTGCAGAATAGCTTCAATTTATTTTGTTTTTTTTTGGAAGAAAATTTTAAAAACTGCTTGAAAACATGACTTTTGTTTCCTTTGAGAGAACAAGCATAATCAGTCACAAATGTACTATCAAGTTATATAATTATAAATACAAATTTTTGAAACTTCCGTGGTCCAAGTTAAATCAGTGAGATTTTAAAATTAATTTTGAATATTATTTACTTCGTCATCAGTTTCAAATCTTGAATATTGCAAGTGTCGAAAGATGAAACGCTCGCTAAGAGTTAAGTTATGAATTTAAAGGCAAAGGAGACTGAAGTCTTCCAATATCGTTCCAAGATAATCCTCAGAGGAAAACGTATTGACAAACATGGCTCCGGGCTCTATCCAGAACACACGGGACCGACGAGTATATTCCTCGAGCTGCGTAACATATATATAAAGTCTAAGAAGGTATGGAGCTTCAAGAGAAATATCAGGAAGAAGATTTGTACCCAAAAGACCGTTTCTTTTTCTTGAATGTAAGAGAAGCCTACTTTAGGTAGACTGGTAGACCTCAGAAAGGAATTTGTACTCTAAGACCTTTTACTTTTTACGATGTGCATAATGACACCAAATAGCATACTGAGGCCAAGCATTTCTGGATAATAATGTAGAGGATATTGCAATACTTATTGTTAAAAATTTAATCTATCCGTTAGACACATAAAGCTTATTTGAGAGTTTGAGGAGGAATATTTTACTGAAACAATTAATGAGATAAAGTCAATGAATAGAGCACCTCCTAAAATAAAGTTCCCTCACAGCTACCAACAGCTCAATTTAAGGAGTTACAGATTACCTGAAAGGACGAAGTAGAATGTGGACCAGAAATGTCGACATATGGACTAACAGCTCAAAATGACATATGGAAACTTCTAATTTCCTCAAAAGTCGGGCACATAATGAACTTCCTACTAACCTTACTTGTCCTTTAGCTCCGTTTTTGATGGTTTACTGCAATGACAGCGATATTTCACACCTCTATTTATTTATTTATTTCTTCTTGTACATTATAATTTATCAATAGTAATCAATATGTATGTAGCGCATATAAGTAGATAAGGAGATTAAATGTATTACTGAAGCCCCCATTGCCATGTTTAAGGTTAAATTGTACATTGTATGGCATATGACAGTATCCTTACATTTATATTAACGTCTTAAGTTTTACCCCAGAGATTATCATTCCATTCTGTCTATCTACAAATACTGGTAACCCGCCATTTTCTAACAGAAGTATTTCCGTTACCTCACCTGCTATCCTTTGCCACAAGTCTTTCTTCTTTCTTTGGTATGTTACAGCAGTTATTTCTTTCTTGAGTTATTAGTCTATCCAACCGATTGGTGACAACTAATACTTTTTTAATAATAAAAAGCCCATATTAAAATACTTTCCAATGTAAATTTGGCAAACTCAAGATCTGTTATCTCTTTGCTAATTAGAAAAAAAGCCAAAAAACAAATCAATTCTGACAATTGTAAAAAATAAAAAGTGCATCGATGATAATTCTTATGGTTTATCTAAAATTAATTTAGAATTATAATTTTTAAACAATGACAGCTTAAAAAAAAAAAAGATGTTCACGTAGGCTTCGTCGGTCGTCAGATGTATTTACCATTTCATTTTCCGGGTTGGACCGAGTCAAATTGTTCTTTTTTGNGCGGAGCACGTGTAGTGGGATGGGCGAGACACTCCTTGGACTCTGCCACACCAAGAAGAGGAGCTGCCTAAATATTTCAGAGGCTGCGAGGAATCTGACTCAAGCTTCGCCCCATGAAATATTTCCCAAATGTGTTCGAACATACACATGAAGGAATAAACGCCTCAGGGTCCACCATATTTGTACGATGCGCCGTCCTCTCTGTGCAGTAGTACCTCGCTCTTATATATCTTCTGTTTTACAGTTTTCTCTATATCTTTTTACTTTCTTCAAATACAATCTACAAATTTTAAATAGGGTCATTTAAATTTAAAAAAATATTCTAATTAAATTTTAACTTTTCAGGTAAACCATGACTCATATTTGTTTCTTTTCTCCTTCCTTTCCTTATATATAAAATTTATTTTTCTATATTAAGTATGAAAAAATTCTCAAATTTTTCATAAGATTCACTTTAATTACTTCATTCGTTAAGAAATCGCTTAATAAGTAAAATATTTTCTTGTGATGGATAAGGTTAAAATAATATTTCGAATGTAAAGATTTAAGGCGAAACGATTGTCAAAAATAATCCTTTATTATTAAGGTATAGACCTTAGTCGCTCCATATGTTCTAGAGTTCCGCGATCTCTTAAGAAAATTTTCGGCCAAGTAAGCTCTAGTTAAACAACTCATATGCTCAACGATGTAGGCCACTCCATCAGGATGGTGTGTATGAGCCACATTCGTCAGGGCCTCAAGTAGAAGTCCAATTGTCACATGGATGTGTTGTCTAATTGAAAGTCTGCGGTTGGGGCCAAGATTTCAGTCAAATTAAACTTCGTCCTGGATTGCAGTGGCTTAAGCCTAGGACTTAATACACCGCGGGACTTAATTCTACTCCCTTTTGTGTCGCTGTAGAAGCTCAATTTCAACTTGGCCTAATTAAGCACACCCCAGAAGCTGGAAAATTTAAGTAAAGCGATAAATTTCAATTGTGATTTAAATCTACGTCGTGAATTCACGATTTAGTTAGCAAATTTTAGATTGTCAGTTTGATTTATTGTTTTTCTCCTATTGGTCTGTCAACCTTTGGTCATTAACGCCAGGGTGATATTGTTAGAAGCGGGAACATATTTTCAAAAAGAAGAATTTCTTAGCAATTGTTCATGGTGAGACGTAATGTATTGTTAATGCGAATAGTTATTATGTGGATGTAGATAGTAATTTATTTGTACTAGAAAACTCTGAAATTTAAAGGAAAAAATAATTCGATAGAGAATGGAAAAGAAGCATACTGAAAATGCATCTAGATATGATTTAATAGCCCTAATAGACTTTATCGTCATCCAATAGAACTTCGTCTAGAGTCCCATTTATGTTATATATTTTCCTTGTTTATAAATTTAATGTTTATAACATTTAAATTAATTTCATCCTTTATAAATAAAAAAATTAAGGAATTGAATTTCACTCGCAAAGCTGAGCTGAAAGTTATTTTCACTAACACTACAACATAAATTTACCCAACGAAAGTGACCCAACTTATGTTCTGAGAAAAAGAAAACAAAAAGTAACTTGTCATATAAAGCTGAAGTAAATTGAGTTCTCGCACATTGCAACCAGAAATAACCTCAGGAATGTGAGTTGACTTGTTCATTGTGACATTCCAAAGAAATCCACAAGATTAAATGGCTTTGTCATCAAATGAACTTAGCTCAGAAACATTGTGAACATGAACTATGTAGCATTGTTGCGATGGGTGAAAAATACCAAGATATATAAATGTTAATGGCATAATAAAGTTATAACGCTACGGTTCTGACAAAAAATAGTTATACCCGCTAAGAGTTTTCAACTTACTTACTATTAAACTGTTTACTAATCACTCATGTCAAATTTCATGTTCTGACGATTGAAACCTAATTTCTTGAGTAGACAGATTATAATACTAATTATCAACAGATTCAAATAATTTATGTTTTCATAAAAGTAGGAAATGTGATGAACAATTGCGCTCTATGCATTTTTTAACTTATCAAATACATCTCTTTCCAAAAAATAATAAATGGACAAATTTATAATTTTCCATAACGAATATGTTGCTTATTACATACATCAATATTTAAAAATTACAATACATATAATTTTAAAAAAATAAGTGCAGAGTACTGTAAAACCATATTCTACTTTGGGCAGAATGGAATGTACACTGAAAAACTATTCAAAAAGCCTTTTTCAGAAGTACTTGTATCAAATAAAAAAAATAAACACATGAGGAAAGGCAGTTCAAGGGTCCAATCCTTGGATTTTA
>KZ809826.1:38334-48375 GCA_000696205.2 Oncopeltus fasciatus
TTTTTTTTGGATTTCATGACATCTTAAACGATGTATGTATCCGTGAGTGTATTCATACTCGAGCGCACATGTGTGTGTTGGTTGCTTGAAACATTTGCTCCATGCGAATTTCCTACCTCGTTTGTTTTATTCGGGGTTAACCCAATATATTCCATTTCGGAACAGTTGTGTCTCAGTTTTCCCATCTTCCAGGATTCTTACTTGCCGCGAACTCTTCAAAAAAAAAAAATAAATAAATAAATAAATAAGCATTGCCACCGAGTACTTCTGGGTTTTTTCACTATCCATGGAAGGATTTTGTACGCAATAAGTAAATTTTAATCGTTCCCATTATAAGTCGGCCCAATGAAATGTATTATGCTGAACTCCTCTTGCGATAAATAACACATACTTGTCCGATTTGTTTTCCCAATGCTTCAATCACATGTAACCTTGGACTTTTAACATTGAAATTCCCATTGGAGTGTACTCTTTCAGAAACACGAGATGTGTGAATATGAGCATATTTCCAGATACCTCGGTTTAGGTGTTTAAGAGTTCCCCTCAGAGTGTCTGGTAGCTCTTTACTGGCTAAAAGAAAGACACTAGCTTGATCGAAGTAAGCCAACAAAACTTCGTAGCAAATAGAAAGGGTTTGATTCCTTGCGTTAGAATAGAGTGATGACCCGTCCTGCAGTTATCTACTTTCCTTCCCTTTAGGGAAAGTAAGAGCCCTTTAGATTTGACTTGAGGCCAAGGATTCATTCTGGTGACGAGTGGGAACAAATTCTGAAGAGAATCTTAAATAATGGAAAGGAGCATTTGGACCTATTAGCTTTAAACCTGCACAAATGAATGGCCGCCACGCCACTAGAACAATTTTTCAAAAACATCAAAGAAATATTGCTTTCCGTGAGTAGATCGTAGATTGGAACTTAGTCCCATGCTCTCCCCTACCCTCTTAGAGAGTAGATCGTACACTATAAAATC
This sequence comes from Oncopeltus fasciatus, assembly GCA_000696205.2. Classification (NCBI taxonomy): domain Eukaryota; kingdom Metazoa; phylum Arthropoda; class Insecta; order Hemiptera; family Lygaeidae; genus Oncopeltus; species Oncopeltus fasciatus. The sequence continues at coordinate 39,304 of KZ809826.1, forward strand.
CAACAGAAAATAACTGATTCTTTAATCTTAGCGACGTTCGGCAGTAAGTCAATCTTATCAATATGCCAGACTTTATAGAATTAGCTAGATAAACAAATTATATCACCTATAAGGCCTGGTGGAAGGTGATATTACTTAGATAAGCAACGTCTCAACAAATAAAGAAGTGAGAAAATTTACATAAGTAGTTTTTATAAATTAACAATTACTTTTCTGGTCGTGTTTTTGCCGAGTTAAGTGAACTATGCAAGTGACTATAAATTGTCAGTGACGAATTCAATTTCTATGGTTGTGTCCAGTTCCGTAACAACAAATTTAAAAATAAGTCTAGCAATTACGAGCAACGTAATCTAAGAAAATGTCTGGTCTATTTTGTTTTCGTTAAAGATGTTCATAAATTGGAATACATAATGTTTGGCTTACTAGCCGAAAAAGTCAGTAAAAAATAAAGTAAGGCTGGGAAGGTCCTTTGCATGCCGGAGAGAAAGTAGTTGATCACTTAAGTCTCCAAGTTATAGTGTTCAATACATTCCCTATTGTTTGCAATCCCAAATTAAGCTGTAGAACATAAATTTAACGAAACTATATTTTGTATATCACGTTGGGTAGTCTTGAGTTCATTTAAAATGTAGTTCTAGAAAATATTTTTTTAAGACTCATATTAAAAAGATATTAATAGTCAAAATGTTTCGAGTGTTGGGAGGGACCTCTAATTTTCAAAATATAGAGACCAAATTAGATATTTAGACTTTTTACTGTAATTTTTCTTTGTAAGCCTTTGGTTGAGTTTCTCAATCCTTAATCTAAGGAAGTCACGGGAGGGGAGCTTTAGCGGAAGACAAAAACTAAAAATCATTAGTAATGCCTTCGTTATTATTACGCATTACGGGGGGGGGGGGGTTTAAGAAAATGGGTGCTAAATGTCATTTTTTAAACTATGAAACCTCTGGAAAAACCTTATGTGTAAAGAAAAATACTTAAAAATGTAGTTCGAAGGTTGGCACCCCCCCCCCTTCTTAAATATCGTAAACAAATTCGGATCTAAACTTTCAATAGTGTCATTATTTTAATTCAATTTTAGCTAAGGTTGAATGAGTGGGAGAAGTGGTTTATAGAAAGGCCAAATTGAATAATTACTAATGTTTCATTATCTTTAGTGTTATTACAAAATTTATGGAAGAAAGTATGGGAATTTTATTTTCTTTCATGATTGTTCTTTAAAATTTTAACAAAAAAAAATGGTATTTTTATACCAAGCGTATCTAACTTATGATTGTAGACAGAATATACAAAAAGAGTTTCTAAAATCTCAGGTTGCTCATATTAGTCTGATTATGATTATTAATTACATGGCTTTTTTTCATTTAAAAGTTATATGCAATTTCTTTTTAAGCATTTTTAAAAATTATTAGCTTCTAGAACTGTAATTTACAATTTTTCTGCTTAGATAAGCCTCAACGGTTAAATGTAACTGTATAACTATTAGATGATTTTAGTTGGGGTTCGGTCAAGGTAGATCCAAAAAATACAAATTTAAAAAAAAAAAAAGGTGTATTTTTTTAAAACATTATCACCAACCAACCACCTACATTCCTTCAAACCTGACGACTCCCTCCTCTCCTCTGAATTCTCCTCAGATCTCAAAGAGACCCGGAAATTTCAAAAAAACCTCAACAACAATATCATAATTACCAAAGCCGATAAAGGAAATAAAGCGGTCATTATGGACAGAAATGAGTATAATAACAAAATGCTCAATATACTTTCAGACAAAACCACATACACACCCACCCACAACAACAAAGACCCTACACGAACACTCATTAAAAAATTCAATAACCAGATTAGAAAACTACGTGACGCAACACACATAGAAAAATATAAATACTATAATCTTATTTCTTATAATTCTCTAGTACCTATGTGTTACGGCTTTCCCAAAATCCACAAACCTGATAATCCCCTCCGCCCCATAGTCTCCAATATAAACTCTCCCGCATCTAAGCTCAGCAAATTTCTCCTTCCATCCTTACAAATTCTAAGCCGACGAAACCATTATGACATAAGAAAACTCATTTGACCTCAAAACACAGCTGGAATCTTTAATTACACCTAAAGGATACATTCTTTGCTCCTTAGATGCCGAATCCCTTTTCACTAATATACCTATTGACATAGCCCTTCAAATTATCGATAAACATTGGGATACAATCCGAGACCATACTACACTATCCCGGTCGACATACCTTGAGTCCCTTTCCCTTTGTTGTACGTCCGGCTATCTCCTTTACTAAGGTAAATACTACAACCAGATTAACGGTCTGGCTATGGGAAATAACCTTGCTCCCGACATTTCAAATATCACCCTAAACGACCTCCTAGACTCTATCCTTCCCCCCTTTCACAACGACATTTTCTTCCTTAAAAAATATGTTGACGACCTCTTCCTCATTCTCAATCCAGAAAAAATCCCCCAGATCCCTCCTGCTTTTAACTCATACCACCCTCGTCTAAAATTTACCATTAAAATGGAATCTGATTATCAACTCCCCTTACTCGACACCCTTATTATCCGTTACACCAATGGCTCTATCTCCACTGACTGGTATACCAAGCACATACTCAGGTCGTCTCCTCCACTTCAACTCATCTTACCCTCATCATCAAAAACTTAATGTGGCCAAAAACCTCATCTACAGATCACTCACACTCTCTGACAAGATATTCCACAGCAAAATATTAAACGTGTTACTGACATCCTCCTGTCCAATGGTTTTCCTATTCACACCATTAAAAAACTTGTAAAATAATTTTTTATTTCCACTTTTCCGTTCTCTTCCTTATATTCCAAAACTTTCTAAAAATATTGAAAAATCTATCAGAAAATCTTTCCCTAACCTTAAGCTTTCTTTTTCCACCAAGAACAAACTAAAATCTGTTTACACCATCCTCAAAGACCCCATCCCCCTTCCTAACAGAACTAATGTCGTCTACAAAATTCTCTGTTCCATACCTAATTGCCATGGTTCTTACATTAGGCAAACAAAAAACCCTATTTCCCGTAGAATCAATAACCATAAAAATGACATAAAGAATAAACTAATAAAAACTGACCTCACTAAACAAGTTTTTCATGAAGAACACACATTTGACTTCGAGAGCATAACCATTCTTTCCACTGAACCCTATGTACACAAACGCCTTTTGTCTGAAACCGTTCACATTAACTTACAACACTAGCCAGTTAACGACAGAACGGACATAGAATAAATTTTTTCAACTTATTCAAACATTTTCAACATTCTAAAAACCATTAGCCCTCCATCTCAATAAACCTGTCAAACATTTTTCCCAGTTCCAAAGTTACTTATTCCCAAGAATACCCTTCCTTTTTCCCTTGTTCTTTTAATTGCCCCCTTTTCAAAGAGGCCGCTTTCTCTTTGTACCTTCCGCCTCCCACTTTGTTTCTCTGAAAAATTATACTTCGTCTTAGTCATGGAAATGTGAACTTAGGGACAGGACGTCCTCTCTGGTCTTCATGATACACAGGTGTGGTAAATTACTGTTTCAATGTTATTCAATTATTTTTTAACAAGTTGTTGTCAGCATGTTTTTAAAATTCTCTTATATAGCATTTTACATACATACTTTTGATATCACATTACATTATGGTAATTGTGTATTATAATATTGTCAATTATAATATTATTATTTGTTCTCATGAAATTGTATTTCTACAGCCCTGAAGATGGCTTACAATGTAAGCCGGACCGTTGGCAAATAATCTTTTTTAAAAAATACACCTTTTTTTAAATCTACCTTGACCGAACCTCAACTAAAATCATCTAATAATACTATCTACGGTAAAAAAAAACTCTCCTTTTGTTACTGTATAACTTCTAAAATCATTATGGTAGATTTCCCTCGGGGAAATCAAGCTATTCACGTTGCCAAATTTGAAAACATTTCAACAGATCTTTACTAATTCTACATTAGAGAAGCTAAATACAGGGTCCATTAAATATTATAGCACAGGTATTCGTCTGTTGGCACTCTAGTGGCCACAATTTTTAAAATAATCAAACAATTTTAGTACTTAGGCTTCTTTTTACAAACCATTGGATGAGTTTGTTAATGACTGAGACTGAAAACAGTTGGGGAGGGGGTTTAGGGAGAAAACAAAATTTAAATATCTTCGTTATTATTAGCGTTTCCAAAAAAAGTATAGAAGAAAATAAATATAAAATACAATTTTTTATTATTTACAAAAAAAAAAAGTATTAAGACAGATATTTAGAAATGTAATTTCAAGTGTTCTGCGGGGCTTCTAATTTTTAAAATATATAAACCAAATTCGGCATATAAGCTTTTCATTTAAAAACCTTTTAAATAATTCATTTTTAGTTTAAATCAGAATAGTGGAAGATAAGGTTTAGAGGGGGACAAAAATTTATAACCATATCTTTGAAGCTATTTGAGTTACGAAAAATTTTACAGAACATAATAGGTGTAAAATCTAATTTTCTAACACTTATGTTCTGTAACATTTTAAAGTAACTGATAGTCTCTTTCATGGCACTAATAGGAAATGTAAAAAAATTACCGCCAGGTCATAAATTTTAATGATGAGAGGTAATCCTTAAAAACATTATTGAAATTAGTATCTAGTGGTGGTGGTTACTCACCTTATTTGTGGAGCTATGAAATTAATTTTAATTGGGTATTGTGCTTTTAGTAAAACCTTCTTTTTTTCATGCCAAATTGATTTACTCATTCCAAATTGGCCATAAATTACTGATTTCTGTTTTTGGTTCCTGTAGATCACCTTTTATTAATACAACCTAAAAAAAATATTCTGTTAAAATGGAACAGGAAACTTTCATTATTTTCTAGAATATTAAAATTTTGAATGAGATATCAAAGCATGTCATATCAGTTTAGATCCTAGATAAAATGCTTTTAAATTGTCCCTGTTTATTTACCTGTGATGGTTCTTAGAAGGTGTTTTATTGTATTTTATTTTTAGGTAAAGAAGGAAGGGCTTTAAATAATCTTACCGAATTCGCACTTGATGATGTAACAATGGAAGAAGAAATGCCATGTGTAGTAGGACAAGTCATCAATCATGGTTGTGATGAGGTATGAAGTTTCATTTTTTAAGTCTACAATCATCTGAACATTCAGTTCCATCAAGTTTCTTAATTTTAATGTATTTAAAAAATTCAATTTTGATGCACACTCCTAAAATATATTTCCTGCAGCACTATGTTTGGTAATAAAAGTTGCAATATGTGTGTGTGCATGTGTGTATTGAATCAAACTAAAGGGTGGGGGTTCACAATCTTTGTTGTAAAATTTATTGTAAAATTATACTTAGCCTAATATTTTGCATATGTTGAACTTCTTAAATAGCTTTATAAATTATATAATATATCTTCACTTGGGAGTTAAGTATCTTTATCAATTATTAAACAAGTCAGCAATAAGTTAAACTAGAGTGGTAAATAAAATCATTGAATCCAATTTTAAAAAGGGTAGTAACACACCATTAAAATAACATAAATAAAATTAAGAACTGAGCATGAGAGAATTAAAATAAAATTGATTGTAAAATAATTTTTTACATAACACCATTAAATTAATTTTTAAAAACTGAAGAAGAAAGAAAATTTGAAAAATAAATTTTTTAACAATTATAAATAAAAGTTTATAATTATTNTTTACAAATGACACTAAGATGGCTGAGTATAACACAATACAGATACACTCAAACCCACAAACTAAATATATATATTCATTTATGTATATAGAAATTTATTTCTTTATTAAATAGAAATTTATTTTCTTCCTGTGTGCTGCATGCAAAATTAAGTAGACTAAGCACATTAAATGAATAGACAAATATATACTTAATATAATGGAAAAATGTATGAAACAGATTAGACGCAAAATTTAATTTTATACATTTATACTCTACAGAAATTAAAAAAAAAAAGCGCTATATAAGGGTTAAAAAAATAGCCAAGTGCTCCCCCCCCCCACCACCATTAATTCTCTCCTCCTAATTGGTCTAATACCATCTTCTTATTTATCACCTTAAAGAACACTTTTTTTTGGTTTGCAAGGTCATTTCAGAAGTTTATTCTGATTTATTCTTTTTAAAATAAAATGTGACAAATAATGATGGTTCAGGCAGCTAGTACGTGCCGGCCTTTTATTTATTTCTTTGTATTAGTGTATGAGTAGTGGGGGTTCACATGACATGGAAATTTCAAATACATATACTCATTATCACTGGTGCTGTGGAATTTGGTTAGTGTATGCAGTTTCTTTTTATGGAAATGTTTATATTGGTTTGAATATTTATTTATAGTAGGTAAAAGGAGTATAATGTAATTTTCTTATAGCTTATGTTCTTAAGAATGTAAGTACAATGGTTGAGCGCATCCCCCACTACTCTCCGGATAAATTTCATAATTTATTATTATTTATCGCCTTGTTTTTTTGTTTTTTTTTTTTTTTGTTTTTTTTTTAATTTTAACAATAGAACATATGACCATAAGGTGTTGGAGATAACCTCGATAATAATGTAATTTAATAAAGTAAATTATAAAAAAAAATTAGTTTTTAATAAAATGAGGTAGATTTTATTAAAACTATTTAATTTTAAACATTTTATTTTGTTAAATCCGAAGTTATCTCCAATTCCTTATAAGTTAAATATCTAAGATCCTACCTAAATAAAAAATTAAGATGACAAAAATATAAAACAAGAGCCAGCCACTAGTTCTTCCAACTAACATCATCACTAGTCCACTCAAAGTTATTGAAAGATTTAAGAAAATAAATTCCATTAATTTCAGTAACCTCTCATAAATATGTCAAAATTTGCTTTATTTTACAGTAACACTGGGTTAAGAAAGAAATAAACTTAATTAAGATTATTAAAAAAGAAGTGACAGTCGAGCATTCAATGCAATTTATATAGATTTTTCTATCAAACCAGTTATAATGTTTATCTTGGAACTAAAGATTCTGCCATAAACCACATACAAAGAATCTTCAGATATATTAGATAAAAGTCTGTAATAAAAATAAACATCAATCCTGCACAAAAGTAAATTGGTAGACAATGTGTGTGTGTGTGTGTGTGTGTGTGCGTGCGTGTGTGTGTGCAAAAGCAAACTTACAAAGAAAAGTTTTTTTTTTATTACCCTCCTTTTTTTTTCCTGCATATATATATTTGCCCTTTACCACCCGGTGTACCGTTGTGCTAAGGGAATAGTGAACCTTCTATTCTTCGTAAACATTTGAAGGTGGGTAATTATTTTTTATTCACATAATACGCATTTGAATATATAAGAAGTTGAAGGGGAGCTCATTAACAGCTCAGAGGAACTTAAACTTTGAGTACATATCTGGCGATCACTCATAAGCGATCTGATCAACTTTTGTGAGCAAGGCTGTCATTTCGAGTGGATAGTGATGGCGTCATAGAACCATTAATCAGTTAATCATTGACATTGCATACAATTTTAAAATACATTTCTATATGAAGGAATCTACAATATTAGGCACTTCAAAGTACACAAAATTCATTTAATAGCTAGCTTTATAGCACTTTTTAATTAATTCAACAACATTGAATTCGAGCCCGAGAAGACATAATTTTGATATTTTAGTGCTACATAAATCTTGTAATGAATTTTTAGGCTTAATCAAATGGTTTTCAAGTGGTGCAATTGTATGATTTGCCTCTAAACTATTTTGTTTTAAAATTAATATTCAAATAACTAGTGTAATGTCCAATGAAACAATATGTTACAATATCTTATTATTGAAAATATATTTTATTAAACTAAATTCAGGTAATCTAACTAGAATAATTACTGCAATTATATACACATTATAATTAAGTAATTAAAATAAAATGTTTTTGTTTTTTTCAGATGGCCTGGAAACAGATAAATGTGAGTACAAAAACCAGACTTACAAAATTGGAGAAACTTTTGAGGAAGGCTGTGAATCTGTTTGCCAGTGTACAGATATTGGTGAAGTAAAATGTAGACCAAGGTATGTTTACTTTAAAATTTTAAAACCTCATATCAACTTCCAGATCAAAACCTATTTGACTCAATAAATTAGATACACTTGCATAACTCCTTTCATTTTGTTATTGACATGATTCAATGTCAAACAGGTAATTTTTTTTTTTTTTTTTTAGAATTTGTGTACTGTGCATTTTATTTATTTATTTTCTTATAAATATATATATATATATGAGTTCCAAAAGCAGCAATAGTAGTGAGAGGACGTGTATTGCTAATTATTTCTCTTGAAGTGACTATTAGTATTAGTTTGTAGTAAAACTGTTCACAAATTGAAGATTTAGCGAGGCTGGAGACTGTGACGAAGTTTCGAGAAATTTTATCTAAAACTTGCAGTAAGTGAGTGAAAATCTCTATTCATGCAAGGGATATATACTTATGCCTGAGACGTACTTGGTCAAGCGCGCCCCCACTACCTCCCAGCCAGCTGTATGCCATCTGACTGCTTACACTCTTGCCAATAAGATTAAGATATCGCTCAGCATCCAGCTTAGCGATAAGGAGCAGTAAATATTTATATTTAATGTTTCTATTTTATTTTGTACCAAATAAATCTAAATAATAACAATACCGATGACCGCGAAAATACACACAGCTCCACCTCAAGAATATATCACTGGTAGTTAACCATCCTCTTTAATATATATATAAACTGGGGGACAAAAAAACCGGCGCACCTGGAATTTTACCTGAAAAATGCATATAAACATTTTTATAACAGGTCAAAGGTCACAATTTGCTCACCTTTATTTATTGTGATATATTCTGTTTGTTGTATACCAAGAATAAAGGGTAAAAAACACAACATGAGTGGGTAAAAAAATCTTTATTGAAAAAGAAAAGAAAAATGGTCACTTTTAGAAAAAAATAAACACACTCTAAACGAAAAATAACACTCTATTATTAAGAAATGTGAGTCATTAGTACCGAGTGTTGCCTCCCCTTGCTTGAATAACATCCCGGG
>KZ809826.1:58290-71327 GCA_000696205.2 Oncopeltus fasciatus
ATCCAAACCCACCAACAGCTATGAAAATATTCTCCACTATAAAATCTCTTTCATTTATTTATTTATTTTTAATTTTTTTTATTTGAAGTAGATGACTTAAAACAAAACTAAAACTGATTTAATCATAAAAATTGTGAAGTTAAAAAATCAGTTTCATTTTGTCTTAAATAAATTATAAATTGAAGAGGAAGAATTGCATTGAATTATAAGTTTTGAAATTTTACTTAGCTCGTTGAGACTTTACCACTTAGGTTGTCAGCTTAGTCTACTCAACTTCTGGAAAATATTCTCTAGTTCTGATCTCACCTTTATCTTTGTTAGGACCTCTGCTGGACTCTGTCACCTGTCTTTCCACCGGACTCTGTCAATCAACTATTTTTAACATTTTTGCTTTAGGGCTGCTCAAACTTAATCTTCCTTAGCCAACCAGTTTATCATGATCTGTCAGTGAGATTCCTGCTCTCATTGTTTGTCCTGTTTCTCATTCAGTATCCTGAAGCATCTTTGACAGCCCACCCAATGAGTATTAGAATTTTGTGTAGATTCTACTATTCTTCAAAAGGCTATCTATTTGTTAACATTTTTTTTTATTTTCAGTTTTATTTTCAGAGTGCAAAGTCCATTTTACCTTACTACATCCTATTCAGTCCAACTTTACTACTTATATCTTAACTGATAAGTCCTCTTTTCTAAGACCATAGGTACTTAGATATGTAACCATGCATACATAGATCTAAGTGAGCCATGTATTTCATTATCCAATTGATAGACTCAGCTTCTGACTTTCAGTCAGTAGAACTGGTTCTCATAGAGAATCCTGCTCAAAAAATTTCAGTTATCCAGCCAAGATGGACTTTAACGGCAGTTTCATCATGGAGACCGTATTTTGTATTAATTTACATTTTGTTTCACAATTCTCACTGGAGGTAGATCATCTTATGTGAGGTTAGGGGAGGTATTATGTTGTGCAGGAGTCCTTGTGTGAAATTACAATATGACTTTTACTTTCTTACATTGTTATGCAATTCATTTTTAGCTTGAATAAATCAATATTTTCATAATATACAGATTAAAAATTGTGATATAATCAGCATTTCCTCCTCCTGCTTCAGAAGTTCTGACAGAACGCTTCTTGGTTATGCTGACTTTTTGGTTTTAGCTTCCACCTGTATAAATTTTAACAATCCATTTTTCTCTGCCTCATGTGCCATGATACTTTTTTTTTATGAAAAGAAATTCAGTATTTTTCAAATTCAACTCAGACTTATTAAATATGTTACTATTGTCATCTTAATGCAGTTTCCTCAGGCTGATAGTATTTAATCACAAAATATGAGGAAGACTAAGTTTTGATATATATTTATATAATCTATTATGATATTTACACCTGCTTTAATTCTTTAGAAATGGAGACAAAAAATAATTTTGAACTTTACATTAAAAAAAAATCAGTCAGCTTAAAAATATTTCATCAACATTTTTAAGGTAAAGGTCAATGGTTGCCCAATTTGACATTAAAACCCCTCTAATTTTTCATATTCATTAATATTTATCTGGATTTTACTATCAAGTTTATCTTTCAATTATTCATGTTATAAATTTAATGACTACTCTCATATTGTACTCTTACAGGAAAAAACAGCAATTCTACTCAACTGAATACAAACATGACCACTCAAAAAAGTATTTCACTCAAAAACTCCTTCAATCCTTCAGTTCCTTTCCTTGGACCTTTTAACCCCAATTTTCTAATAAACAATACAAAAATTCTAGAAAATAAAATTTTAGAAAGTTTCCCTGTTGAGAAAGAAATGAATATTGTTAGAACAAAACTAAATGATTCTAATGTATTATTCCCTGCAAATCCAACATTAAATAACTATGGAGAAAAAGAATCAGTACTTAATACTAGTAACGGTATTGATTCTAAACTTGAAAATTCACCTACTTTTAAAAATGAAATGTTTGCATTTAATGAAAGTAATAAGAATTTTGATGAAATTCATACTCTTAAAGGTAATGATAAAAATACTTTACTTGAAAATTCAAAAGAAAAATATATTGGAGAAGAAGAGCCTGCTCTTCACATTCATTCAGCGCAGAAAACAAATAATATTAGTCCTTATCAACACATACCTATTGGTATTATAAATCCAGATAATTTACCTAAAGCTGTTGAAGAAGTTAACAGGTATAACCATTTTGGCCATATAAATTACCCTAGCTTGGCTGAGCATTTGCAAGAGTTTCACCTCCCTAAAGAAGCCCAAGATCGCAAAAATAAATCTCAACCACCACATTTGTCTCTGCCTCATCAGTTGCATAATTTCCCTATAAATAATATTGAATCTCTTGGACAACCCCCTATGCAATTTCCAATCAATTTCAAACATCCACAGTATATACATCCTCAGCAAATCTCTATTGAAGGTAGGCCATTTGAGCACAATGTAAATATTCCTAATCAAAACAGGTTTAATAATGAGTTTGAGCAATTTCATCAGCAAAAACAAGAAGAAACTCCACATTATGTTACTGTATATAACCACCTACCTAATAGTCAAATCCATCCTTCTAAACCTTTAATTCCTAGACCACATCCAAACCCACATTATGTTTCATCTGAAGGACTGTATCTTGTTGAGAATAAAGATAAAGTCTTACCATTGACAAAACAAACCCAGCTCCCCTATTTAACAGGCTACAGGAATGACGGAATTGCCCATGACCACTCAACAAATTTAGAACTTAAATTTGAAGACATTATTGATAATATTAAACAACATGAGGAAACTGACTCACATGCTACTGATGTGCATGTACTGCTGTTACAGCCACAAAACTACGGTCAAGGTTTGTTACTTTATTTAGTCTTTTAAATGAAGCTTAGCTATAACTTCATATAATTCTATGTTTGAAAAATGGTTTCTACCACTTTTTATTATTTTTGTGTGTATAAGTATTTATATATATTCACACATGTGTTTACAACAATTTCACCAAATTCTTTTAAGGGAATAGTCAATAAAACTTAGAAATAGTCAATAAAAAAAAAGAGACAACCTAGTGCCATAGTCTTGATGAAAAATAAACTAATTTTTAAACTGTGAGAATAGTTTTATTTTCATTTGATTTTCATTTTTAATTAATTTTTTTAGCTATAAAATCAAAGTAGTGATTTTTCAAGAAGAATTTTAGTCAAATATATTTGTCAAGAATAACCTCCCCACAGGAAAGATGCAGTTTATTCATTTCTAAGGTGAAACTAACATACATTCTAATGCTTGATAAATATACATTATATTGATTGATAAATATAATAATATTTTACGTACATTTCAAATCAAAAGAAATTCCTTGAGATTTCCATTTTGTTAGACAAAGCATACATTGTATTCATTTATCCTCTTAATAGATTAATTTTGGGGTATTGCACTCATTTTTACTTCATACAAATGTGGGGAGACTCTGTATGTACAACAATGAACTTAAAAATCTTGAAGACCTATCGAAATTTATTGCCCTTAAGTTTTAGCCCATCTTGAAGCCTGCTCGATTTAATAACAGTACATGCAGCTGGTCTCCCTTGCGACCTTGCGTAACAATGTTAAACCTTTCATTGTGATGAAGGGGAAGAATGATTTAAGTTTTGAAGAATGAAATGAACTTGCTCCATATTTCTAACAAAACTATGTTATTCTCTCTAGGATTGATATATTCATTGGGAATAATTGTATAGGTTGATGTTGATGGCTTTTGATGAAGCTTTAGACAACATTATTTGTCTTACTATCTGCAATATATTGGAAAAAAGTTAATATTTGCTGAACCAAGTCATTAGCACAATTACAGTAATGAATATTTCCTTTGCATAAAATAAGGGGTAGTTTCTTGGCCACTTATTACACAGAAAAGAGTATGCTCATAACAGGACAAGGAAGGTGCAGAAACCTGCTGTTGGTGTTTCCAAGTTCCCAGAGGTTACAAATTATGCAGATAATTCTAGTTATTTCTTAGCTTGTAGACTCAGTGACATTTAGCCTTGGAAACAGTGGTGAAAGAGTTTAGATTGTTTATCAACAGTTCAACAATCAAAATAGCATTTATGTGTATCAGATTGATACCATTTCCTTTAATAGCTAACTGCATGTTGTAAAATCCCAATATTCTCATATATTATTGGTACTATCAAGTCTTCCAAGTAGGACTATGAAAAAGTTAGCCAAATCCAAAAGTATTTCTATTCGGCAAAAGTATCTGCTTTTAACATTTAATTAGTTTTCCTTTGTAATACTGAAAAAAATACCTTTATACTGAAAATACTGAAAAATACCTTTATCATTTTAAGAAAGCTGTTTTATAATTCTTTTCTCTGGGTAATATACAATGAATTATTTACATGAAAAAAGTAGTTGAAAGGAAAACCTGAAACAGAAAATGCATACTATGGTGAGCTAAAGATTTCTGAAAAAGTGATGAAATTGGTTGTTATGACAATTATAAATTTTTAAAAGCTGAAATCATGAAAAAAAAAATCAAATGAAAACTGGTCTTTAATTTAAAAATAATCTTGGGGGAGGGGAAATAAAAAATTTAAGTAAAAACTAATTGTCTTATTAACCTTAATTAAAAACAACTGATTAGAGTCATCAGTTATTTATTAATTGCTATCTCTGATAATTTTTATCTGTTTTAAATTTTGAATGCAGGGAAAAAGTATATTCAAAGATTTTCTATCCTGTACCTAATTGCCAAACCTCTAGGATAACAAGGAAATATTTAATAACATTGTGTTGATTATGTAATTATGTATATTAATTACATAATTATTTATGTTTTAGACATTCCTCAGCATCCCACTCCAGGTTTATCAAGTCATCATCCATCTCAAGAAGGAAGTAAGTGATTTAGTTTTATTTATTTTTTATTTTTAAAACAAAATCATAAAGAATAAATATTAACAACTTATATTATATCTTAAAGAAATATTTTATACAACGATGAAATTTTAACCTCTATTTTTTTTTTTAAACTTATATTATAGTTATAAAATATTTACATAATATCTCATTTCTTTTAATTATATTTACTTACAAATTCATACAAATATAGTAGTATTAAACACATTCAAATATGATGATTATGATTTGGGAAAATTGAGATAAAAATTTTAAAATTATATGTATATGTATGTGAAAACAATAAGTAGCTATAAAACTTGTTTATATTTTTTAATTAACAGGTTTATTTTATTAATAAGCAGTAGCTTTTTTATTTATTCACGATAAAGCTGACAATCAAACCATTATACTATATTATAACTGATTTTCAGTGAGAAAGATATTTTTCTTGTCCTAATTAAAATTTTACTAATCCATATTAAAGCAGAATCAATTAATTTATTTGACTTACTCATGCGACATAACAGTCCATAAATAGTTGAGGTTTGGTCAGAAAGGAGTTTTTCTAAACTCTTTTCTGACCAAACCTCAACTAAGTTTTTAGTACCTATGTTTTGGCTTGTGATTCTAGCCATCTTCAGGCCTAAATACCTAATTAAAAAAAAAAAATCAAAATTGATCTGGGCAAACTAGCATTGGAAGTACACATGCTCAATTTGTAGAGTGGATAGCTGTTTTAATCTCAGCTCACTTTCCTCTTCAGCACCTTACCACTAAAACATAATAATCTTCTTGAATCCCAAGTATGGCTTTCTAATTCTTATTATTAGAATTATTGAATTTTTTTTTTTTTTAGTTTCTTAAGAACTTTATTGACTTTTCTTTTTAATTTTCAGTATTCATTAAAATCCTTTGTATCATTCTGTTCACAAAAATATGATCACATATTATTTTCTTGTTTATTTAATGCCCTAAATGTACTGAAGATACATTTATACATTTTGATTTATACATTTATTACATTAGATTTATAATTTTAATGCTTTATACAACTTTTTGATCAGTGGTTATTCCCTATGTATTGCATGCAAAATTCCCTTTTGATTTACTAAATAATTATGCATATTGAACTTATAATTTTCATATCCAATTATTTTATTGCATAAATGATTTTTTCATATTTTATTATAATATAAATAATTGTTACTCATTTATTACATTATTACAATAATTAAAATAGAGATCTAAGTCAATAGAATTTGACANAAATTTTTACAAAGTGATGATTGATGAAATGTTTTGGCGACCAGTGATTCATCTACAAAACATTAGTCACATTATTGGTAGCTTTTATTAGTTTATTATGTGTGTGTGTGTGTGTGTGTGTGTGTGTGTGTGTGTGTGCGTGCGTGCGTGCGTGCTTGCGTGTGTGTGTGTGTACACATATATAATGTTCAGTAATACTGGTTCCCAGGTTTTATTTATTATTAAAGATTTATTTGTTTTATTTGTTGTTGCTTCTAATTTATTTCACATGGTTATGCACTGCTAAGCTTGCAAATCACAAGACACTATTAAGTTTAATTAGCTTTTTAAAGTAAAATTAGTTTTTCAATTGCAATTTTTCATGAATCAATAATACTTATATTGTTCTATTATAAGTATTATTGAGTGTAAATACCTCTTTGATTAAAATGTACTGGTAGCTTTAATAGATTTAATAATGATAAAATTAGATTATCCAGGTAAAAGGTATGGTAATCTTAAGTGTAAATTATACAATAAAATAGTTTATCATTTTTTATTTTTAAAATTACTATTTTGAAATTTTTAATAACATCCAAAATATATTTTCGATGTCAGCAATTTTAGATGTATCTGTCCCCTTGCATAATAATCATAGCAATCCAATTACTAAGCTAAGTTGCAAATATTCTTTTCCATGAATTATTTTTAACTCTACTACTAGTTATTTGCCGGAGGTTTATTTATTTATTTAATTTATTATTTAACTTATTTTATTTTTTATAGATTCAATAACAGTTCATACACTAGAAGCAGTTGATGAGCACACTGTCAGATTAGTATTTTCTGTCCCAAATGTATTGGTTGGTCTTCATGGTCGAGTTGAGCTAAGATACACTGCAGACAATAAGTATGAAATTATATTTTATGGAAATAGTATATCAGAGCTGTAATTGTAATATGAACTGTATGTGTGTTTGTGTTTGTGTCTGTTTTAAGAAGTCTATTCTATAGTATTTTGTAGTACTTCCTTTGATAGGATAGACTCAGGTTCTACTTGACTTCTACTTGATTTTCTACTATCTATTTGTTTTTCTATTTGCTTCTTCTAAACAGGTTTGGGAGGGAAACAACAAATCAGGAATACACAACAAACTTTTATTTGGATGCCAAGCTCTTTCTGACCAATGACTGCATGAAATAACAATTTAAAACTTCATAATTTTTTCCCCTACTATCATTCATATTTTTCTCAATTAAAACAATTAATTAGTTTTTAATCTATCATTCAACCACTTAGACCCATGGGTGGTCATCACTCAGAAGAAAAAAACAGTTTAAACACCCATAGCATTGTTTTTTTTTATTTTTGTATTTTTCAATGAAAGCTTGACCCATGGCTTGACTCAAGCTCACTGTGCCGGTGCAAGAGAAATTATTTGTAAATTAAATGTATTATATTAAATGTAACTTTTATAATGTTTTATGATTACGTTATTTATTATTACACAGGACAAGAATAATGAATCTGATGCAATTATTAGAACAGGATTTCTTTATAATGTAATTATTAGAATTTCTCATAATGTATCTAATAATACNTTATGAATATGTATTCATAATTTGTATTGGTTGAAGGAAATGACAAGTTATATGATTGATTTTGACAGTAATAAGTTTCTTTATTTTCAGAAGTGCTATTTTAATTAACATTAAAATAACCATTCATTTTAACTTCAATTCAATTTTATTATATTCATTCTTCTTGTTTAATTTTATTTCTAAGCTCATATTTTGTAGAAATGGAATATAGTAACGTTGTAGAAAGTGGCCTTATGAAAAACTGCAGGATTGTGTACAAAAATACATAAAGAATGATTTGTAGACCATTGTAGCTAATTGTTACTGTAGCTACAGAGGATCTGTTGCCATTCTAAAAAATACCTATAACTTTCCTACAACTAATTGTTTTTAATTTTATTTCTGCATTTTTTTAAAAATTATTAAGCTCTTTAAAAAAAAAAAAATTAAATTAGGCTTTTCATGTTGAAAAGTGAATGCGTCATGACACATTTTATTGTCCTCTAATTTTTAAATTAAACTGTCATTTATTTAAATTTAATTAGTATAGTTCTTCTTAAAATAACTGATTAATACTAGGTCATATCTACTATTTTTTTTTTTTTTTTTTTTTTTTTTTNTTTGTGGTCTTTAATCCCACGTAAATTTAGATAATATGCAAGTCGAAGTATTAACTTTTCAAATAGAACATTCTGAAAACCATTAACTTTGTAATGTAACATATCTTATTCTTATATAAAATTAATATTATATAATTAGTATTAAACAAATTAGATTGATTTTACAATAACTAATATTTTTTTGTCATTTAGCAGCTTTCTCACAAGTAATTCGGTATTTAGGCCTTTACATTATATATTCTTGTATGCAATATATATAATGGTTGAGCTCCCCACTCTTCCTTCTCAGCCAGTCTAGATCAAACTTTAGTGTTCATACCTTTTATAACCATTGTTCTTTTCAGCTTGTAATTAAATTTCCTCATTTAATCTTATTATATCCATATTTAATGAAACATTGGATAACTACTTAAATAAAGCAGCTACTGCATGACTGATTCTTTCATTTCTGCATAGAATAATTGTGTGACTATCTTCACACTATACCTTTTTTTTAACCAGTAACAGTTGCATTTTTGTGTTTTGTTCAATTTATGATTTACTATGTTTTATGGTTTCTTTTTATTTATATTTTTTCTTTTTACTGTTTTAATGAATCTCATCTTTTATATGATTATATGAATGTTGTTAAAAATTACTACAATTAAACAGATAGATGTGATTTAGTTAATTTATAAAAAAAAAAAAATTCAAATAGGGTATATGTGTATTCACCAAAATTTCGGCTTACTTCATAAGCCCTCTCTTAATAGCTATTATGAAGACTAAAAGGGATTAGTCACCTAAATGAATAAATCAATATAACTAATAAGTAGGCAATTCAAAATATGCCTTTTTAGATTTTTTTTTTCAGTACATTGAATGAACCCCAATTAATTATTTTATTTTATACCTCCATGATCAACAACCTCTCCATCTGAACGTTAAACATTGCTTATTTTGCCATTTTATCTATTTGCATAAAATTATAAAATGTGATAAAATATAATTTATAACAATATGTATAATATTAATCCTGAAATAGTAATTGGTTGTAGTAAAATTTATCTATGGTTTTTACTTTTGTTAAATTTTTAAGAAATTCACTAAATATTATTAAAAATTTTCTAGAAATAGTGACCCAGCAACATGGGAGCAGAAAGTATTAGCTCCTCCAAATGATTTAATTGCAACATCTGAGTTGGAATTCAATTTGGAGCCTTTGCAACCTGATACTGAATACAAAATTAAAATTACCGTTGTTATGAGAGATCTTCATAATTCACCAGCAAGTCAAGTTTTAACTGTACGAACTCCACCTGCAAGTAAGTGCAAATAGCATTATACTTTACACACAAGTTTAATATATATATATATATAATATATAAACACACACATGCATACATACATTTACTTCAATAGCTTAATTTTACTGATTTTAATAATTTTTTTAATGAATTTTATTTTAGGTCAACCTCCTGTCATTCATGTAGATCCAGAATTGCACATCATTAGTGTCAATTCTACCTCAGCTACTCTTTCATGGAGAAAGTTTAAAGAAAGTGAACTTCAATTTATTGATGGTGTACAACTTAGATATAAAGAAATTGAAGGCAAAGTAATTGAATAATTTAATCTATGAATGCATTTATATATGTTTACATATTTATTTCATTGTAATATTCTTTTAGCTCTTTAGGATGTTAGAAATTTTTGTCTAATATGTGGTATAAGACACATTAATTTAGTGATATAATCCCAATTTGGCAGATTTTTTTGTTTTCTTATGTATTAAACTAATTTGTTTATTTGACTTATTTAACTATTTTACAATAGTTCAACAATTTAAAAAAAATTTTTTTTTAGTACTTTTAATTTACTATTTGTTGCTAATTAATTTATTATGATTTTCAAAATTACCTCTGCAAGTATAGCAGGGAGATCAGTTAAGGTCTGTAAGTTACTATCTACTCATAAAAGAAATCTCAAAACCAAAACGAAGCATTCTGAAAAACTAATTAAACACCTGGAGTACATGCAAAATGAACAGGAAATTGTTCTTTTGTAACTTACTTTAAACAATAATAATATTAATTAATCTCCAGATGATAAATATGATTACCGACCTATTTCACAAGAGAAAACATTTCATCAAATTGTAAGGCTTAAGATTCTAGATAAAATCAGCTATATGAATGAATGAAAATAACTTGTGGAATATCCAAACTACACAGAACACTATGTGTATATAAAACATATAAATTCAAATGATGGATAGATTAGCGCTGAAATAGCCTCATTAGTCTTCAACTCTTACATTCTTCAAAAAATTTGTTGAAGTATTCAGTACAGTGAGTGAAAAATAAATAATCTATTTACTTTGATAGAAAGCTTTTACTTCTTTTTAAGACTTTTATTCATGATCAATCAAAAATATTATTTCTTTTCTGTTCCTCTCCCTACTCTGATCTGTTTCATTCATTTTTTGTACTGGTGTAGGATAAATTAATTTAGACTTATTTTCAGAAAATTATTCTTATGGCTTAAACACATATTCATATGTCAAATGTATGAATAGTGCTAACTTTCACAATTTTTCAGGTATATCAAGCAACTCCTCTTATACACAGAGCCGTGACAAGCTATACAATAGAGGATTTAAAACCAGAATCTCAATACGAAATTGGGATATTTTTAATTCCATTTCCTGGGCAGACAACAGAACTTCAAGCACAGAAGACAGTACAGTTGTCTACAACTGTAGAAAATGGTATACTATTTACATTGTTCTAAAGTTATTAGTCTTGGATATAAATTAATAGTATTGCTTCAGTAACAGTATTTATTAACCAATTTGTCGAAGTTAAATTTTAATACATTTGAATATTATCATAATTAATTTCATGGATTTTGGTTTAATCAACTATTCGACTTTGAGTTCCGATATGCTAGTATAACAAGCTTTTACTTCAAAAGCTTAATTGAAATAAATATTTTTTAAGAATGATACCAGTAAAAACCTTCTTCTTCTTTTTTATTTATTTATTTATTTATTTATAACTGATAATTACAGCAAATAAAATGAATTTTTAATTCTGAACATCATTCTATTCTTAACATCTTCTACTATTTAGGGTGTTTCAGTTGAAGAACAAGAAAAATAATGGGAAGAGATATTAGATATGGAGCAATATTATATATACAGCCAGTTGCCTCTTCCTATCCCAATCCATTTAAAAAAAATAATTTAATTTTGTAAATTTTTTTTATTGAAAGTTCTTTATTGAAAATATTGAAATATCAATACCATTTATTATAATATGTTTGAATGAAATTAGTTCATATCTTGGGTGTCAGCAAGGGAAAATCCCAATGGCAAAACATTATTGGGTAGAGCATAATGTAATAATTTGTATTTTTGAACATTAAAAAATAACTTTAATTTTATAAAGTTGTATGGGATGAAGAAATAGAAAAAAAAAATTTGACCTGATATAAGTTTAGGCATACACAAGTGAAGGTTATTTTGCTTTCCTATTTGATATAATAGTTGATTAATATAAGGTCAATTGAAAAATGTTTCCATTTGTTTGTCAGATATGTTAGACTGAGGGATATGATTGTATAATGTAAAAATTGTCTATGTCCTTTATATTTATATAAATATGTTTAAACTAATTTTCTCTCATTTTTATAGACCCTTACAAATTCGACCTAATTTTGGATGTACATCACATTAAAAGTACATCTGTTGAGGTTACTTGGAGTGGAGTACCTTATCCAGAAGATAAATACGTCAATATATTTAGAGCTATTTATCAATATGAAGGAGGAAGGGAAGATATGAACTCCTTTAAAGTTGCTAAGAGAGACTCACCAGCAGGAACACTAATACAAGGACTTAAACCAGATACGAGGTAGAAGCCTATGATAATTGCATTTATTTTAAAAGTATTGTTTATTATACTTATTGTTTAATGTGATGTCTTAAATATTGTTTTTATAATAATAAATACAAGTATTCAATAAGTATAAGAGTAGGGTTGGCCAGTACAACAACTGTGTCTGACTCCAAATTCAGTTTTATTTGTCATACCATTATTTTGACAACAAACATTTTGACCTATTTTAATAGTCACCTTCCAGGTTTTCATTTTTAATCCCATATGTCAATTGTATTTTTAAAATTATAAAATATATAATCATTTATGTCTTTTCATCAGGGTTGGTAATAATTCAAACTTCAAGGCAAAATGAATTATATTGTACCATTCTTGCTAAATTTACCCAAATTTTGGTTATTAGAGAACAGAGTACATAGTAGTCTCCTTATATAAATACATATAAGAATGTTCTATTCATATTTCAGGTATCGCTTATGGATTGAAGCATATTTGACAAATGGAAAAATTAAGCAAAGTAATGTCAAAGACTTTATAACTAAAAAGGGCCCTGGTTCTTCTATTAGCCCAGTTCAAGGTATTCTGCTATTCAAATTTAATTTATTCTTGTTATCTTTCTTTCTTTTTAATTTTAATTTCTCTAACTTTCACTGACCTAACTAAAACAATAAAAAAAAACTGCTTGCCTGAAGAGCCATACATAAATCTTTCCCAACTTTTTTTTCCAAGTATATGAGTTAACTAATAACAAGTATGCACCAAAACACAAATAAGATACACACGCAACTTACATACATATATATATATAT
>KZ809827.1:8094-24893 GCA_000696205.2 Oncopeltus fasciatus
TAGCCCACTGCATTACGCTGGCAGCCTTCACTTTATGGGACACTCCAACTAGCTTCCAGGAAAGCCTGAGATGCCCACAGATTTCATAGGACTGCCGCAGTGTGAGGAGGATCTCCCAGCACCCATCTTCATTTTGGGACTCGTAGCCGCTCTCTTCAGACCGATAAGTACCCTTGGTGCACATTATTTGAGAGAGGGGCAATTTTTCTGGAGACTTTATTAAGTCCCAGATTGATTATTATTTAAGTAATTAGAAATTAATATTATTTATTATTATTCAGAAGAAATATTATTTTATTATTTGTTTGTTGGTATTCAAAGGAACATTAACTACTTAAGGAGATCATTGTTCTCTTATGTTTATATTAATAAATTTATTTTATTTATCGCTCTAATAATGCTGGCTGATATTTCCCACATCTCCTATGGTATACAGTCCCCATATTATTAACAGTCGATTCTTAAAGTTGTTTCGATATAAAACTTTATTGTATCTCTATCAGCTTTGGCAATCAAAATAAATTGTCCAAGATTAGTTTTACGAAACATAAAATAAAATTTACATTCATTTTCACATTGAAAAATAGAATCTTCAATATTCAGTTTCCATCATGTTTACTAATATTTTTTTCTACCTCTGCAAAGGCTTATGCATATAGCCTACAAGAAAAAAAAATATAGCCTCTAAAAGGCCATTTATCCAGAGGGGAAATACATATCAAGGATGCAATGTAACCAGGTTCGAGTTCTGGCTGAAATAAATAGATTTTTTATTCTATTCCCTCGCATTAATTGTTTAAAAATTTACGTCGGATAATACACCACAAATAAATTTAAGGATGTATTTATTATCGTCCCACGGCACACTAAAGACCACAGGGTCAGCACACCTTTCTGACCGCCTGATGTTTTTCTCTTTGATGAAGAACGGTTCCCAATTAGGGCTGAGTGTTCCCAAGGATTCTCTGGGTCATTATAAACAGAAGCACAGAAAGGAAAAAAAATTGTACACTGTAAGAAATGAACCCGGGGCCTTTGGTTTAGGAGTCCAGTACCTTAACCACCAGACCACCATCTACCCTCACATATGGCCCACATATCTACTGCAATTTATGACCTGTATAATGCAGTAGATACTGTACATGCACCATTACTTGAGTGCCTTATGGACCTCTCAAATTTGGCTTTCATAGCGAATTTATGTCGTTAGTGTTCAGTCAGGTTGTTTGTGCAAAAGTAATAGAGTTTGTTAGTCACCTTGTGTTATGTATGTTATAATATTATGCCGAGTTAAAATTCTAAAATCAGCTAAGCCAGTCATCTTGGATTTAAGCTCATAGCAACCCTCCTTCTATAATATTTTTACTTTCAGATGATTATGTATAATTGAACATGGATTTATTGCTATTCAAAGATACAGTATTTAGTGAACTTACAAGCGGAAAATTGTTATAATCGCTATAAATAACGAAAAATGCAGTTAAAACAGAACTATTACGAAAATAAAGGCTCTACGAGGTTACATGCTACATTCCGCCTACCCTCGAACTTTTTCGATAACAAATCGTTTTTGCTGGACATTACACACATCTAAAAATCGCCATGACAGGAACTAAGCATTCACAATAAATTTACATTCATGTTGCTTAGAAGGCCATGGATCTAAAGAAATTCCTGTATAAACAAAAATGGTAATTTCAGTTTCCACTCTTTGCATTTTATTTAGTTATAATAAATATTTTTAACTGCCAAGAGTTTTATCAGCGAAAGAATCATATACCTACCGCAATAGATTATACATTGTAAATTATATTATTGAATGATGTTTCAATGGTGTAGATTTATTATATTATTATAGCTTTCATATTTTCTGCATTACATGAAATTATCAAAATATTTTATTGTGACCTAACTTAAGAAAAATGTATTATATATATATANATTTACAAAAAATGTTGAACCCATTTATTTTCTAATTGACATAATAAAGTCTTTATTTGTGAATTACGTGAAAACGACTGAAATTTAATGTTATAATGGTAAGAATTGTAAAATTAATTATTCGATGCTGCTTTGTTGTGAATTACAGTAAGTTCCTATATTTTTAGGATAGATTATTTATTATTAAAGTTTCATTTATTTACTACATTCTGTTAAATTAGAACATTTTGTAATTTTCTACATTCTAATTCTACTGTACCACAATTAATTAGAAAAAAAATTACAATCAATATCAATCACATGAGGAGAGAAGGTGACCAATGACACCACTCTCAACAAAATAAAATAGAATTTTAATTAAAATAAATTGATTTCGGCTTTCTTTGATCTAACTTACATCTTGGTTTGCCTTCACTCTTCTGCTTTGAAGAATGCGCTCTTACTCCAGACGTCGTTGGCGGACCTTCATGGGTCTCTAAGTTCAGGTCGGGTCGCGATCCAAAAAGAATAAGGTCAAGGGAGATGAAGCAATGGCTCGCTCCTACCCCTTCGTGAGGGGTGGCGGGGGGGTATTTAGTCGGCTTGTTTTTCTCATCACATAGTCCACTAGGAATTTTATCGCCCTCATTAATCTAATTAAGCGTCCCCCCCATTACTTATTAGTATTCCTCAATTAATTAGCGAGGAGGAATATCATCATTAAACCTCCCCTGCAGTAGAATCATCTATTTTGCTGTAATTATGGTTGTTTATGGTGGGTTTTATGAACGTTTTCGTGAATTAAATCATTTTGTCCATTAACATTGTAAATATAGCTAATACCCGCATTAAATTAGCCTCAGTTTATTATAACTGGGTTTATAGTTGAAACTGACGTTTTAAGTATTTAGAGGGTCTCCAGTAAAAAATTTTAAAGGACTTCATACTCAGACATTATAAATGAGTAAATACTCATTTATAATGTCTGAATATTTTATTATTATAGCCAAGGTTTGTTCGTTTTTAAAAGTAAAAGTCTTTGCAAATATGAAAATGGTTAACTATTAATTTGCATAAATGATTTTAAACCTGTAATTTATATGAATGGAAAATACAATGAAAATAAAATTTATTTTTACATTATAATACGTGTTTCCTTAACATTTCAAAAAGTGCAAGCTACAAATTGATCTTAACATTTCGACAAAACGTTCTGATCTTTCAAAAAAGAATGCATGTTGTAACAATTCCTGTAAATGTTTTTGAAGTTTTATTTTCTATAACGATTGCATTTTTTCCATCGTAACTTTATCGCTGAAGCTGCAAATAGAAGCTCAGTCACCCGATGGGCATCCATATTTTTGAATTTCCTGTAGCTTTTTAGTGGTAAAGGCCAAAAACCTCACAGATTTGAGCGTTTTTTCAAATTTTGACTCGTATTAATTAAGTAGAATCAATTTCACCCAATTTAATAAAATAATTTAAAAAAATGAGTGTTCAATCTTAATTTCTGAACTTAGAACTATATGATATTATTAATTAACTGTAATATACTTATTGTAAATAACTTTAATTTACTATGGGGTTTCAACCTAAATATTAGTGGGTTAATAGTCCCATGTACATTGTCCCATCTCACACGTTTTTTCCAGAAATCAAGCGTAAATCAATCACAAATCAATTACTTGTTAAGGAGTTATGCTATAGTCTCGGTGAGAAGCGTGCTACGTAATTTTGTTGAAAAATTATGAGCCACCTTAAAATCTTAAAATCTTCCATTAAAGACGAATAAAAGTAAAAATTTCTCCCCATCTAACATTTGAATCAGCCAAATTTAGTGTTGGTTTGGTTTTAGCTAGTTTGACCGCAAGGAAATCAAGATATTCACTTTTTGACAATTTTCTTCAAATACCCCACGATTTGATTTAAACAGACTTAAGAATATGACCCTTATGTGTAAACATGCGTCTGTGCTTGTGTATGTATTTGTCTAAAAATTATGATTGCCTGATCTATAATCTTTGATTACCATAATCCTGGTAATATTGAATAAATACGGCCCTAGGACCTTCCTGGAAAGGAGACGGGCAAATCACAATGGATGTTCACGTAGGCTTCGACAGTCGTCAGATGTATTTACCGTTTCTTCTTCCGGGTTGGACCGTGTCAAGTTATTGGTAGTTGCCGAGCTTTCGCTCATCATGTGATGTGCGAAAGCTCGGCAACTATCAACAACTTGACACGGTCCAACCCGGAAGAAGAAACGGTAAATCACAATGGAGTTAAAACATTGAGAATACATTACAGTCATTACGTCATTAATCAGAATTATACAGGCTTCTCATCAATCATATTTTCTGCAAAACACTCAGTGATTTGCATTCTGAATCTCGTCAATAGATTGAAGACTCTTCCTAAGTCCGTCTCGAGGTCACTACATTGTCCTTGTGGATCTGTCGTTGGATTCCTCCGATATGTGCTGCTAGATTCCTTACATTTCAGCTGCTCCCTGAGATAGCACCGCCCTCTACCGGGTGGATCTCTCCATCGAACTTCAGCTATGCCTTCTATGTACACGTGAAAGGTACATAGAACCTGGGGGTGAGGCATTGTCCTGCAGGAGGTCGGCAGTGGAAGTGGGCCGTGGTCACAGAGAGTGGGCCCGACCTCGCCGCCTCCGCTAGCCCCGCCCTCTTCCACTGCAACACGGTCCGGGCATATCCGCTCTTCCTCGGGGCCGGCATTGGATACCCACGAATGGTAAGTCCTCGAGAGATCCGTGGGACGGCTAGTAGGGAAGCTGCAGTCGACCCAGATCCATCAACAGAATTTCAAGTATGAAATGTAAACATTAACTTATACCAGAAATAGAGGCAAAATCTTCTAATTTCTGGCATTAAAGTACCCCTCCACCTATCTTAATTAAGTTAATATCGCATCATGACCCCAGCCGATCAAAGTTGGTCATTTAATAGATATTTCTACGAGTATCTCTACGATCTTCCTCTGGATAGCTCCTATCTTGATGGACTATTTTTGTGGCAATCCTAAATGAGAACTATAGATAATCCATATTTTCTATGAATGCCTTCTTTTAAAGCTCCCCTGTTCTTGCTTCAGTGTCTCCTAGAATCTATAATCTCTTGACCATACGAAAATACATTGCCATTTCATATTGCACTGTAATCCATGTAAGAGTGCATATATAAATATAGATATTTTGACAAATATAAAATATAGCAGCACAACCTCTTATCTATTGACTTGATAACAAAATGTATATGGTGGTCTCAGGAGACCTTATAAGGTTTACATTTTATTAGAAACCGAAGATTATTTTCATTTTGTTATTTTATTTTATTTAGTTTATTTTTTTTTTAGCAATTAATTTATTATGAAACGTATTTTTGCGTGAACTCTTCTTTTAAGTACTTAATACGTTAAGAAAGGTTATTCTTAGGTTGTATTGGTAATACAGGTCATGAAGGCTATGTAAATCGACAAATAATCTTCAAATTAGTGTGTATATACCGTTTTTATTTAATTTTTTAAAGCGAAAAGACAACAAGGAAAATAAATAAACCCCACTTATTCCTTCAGTTAAAATATAAAATAAAATATCTCAGGTACATTTATAAGGAATAAAAACTGTTAAACTTCGCTAGGTGATTATGATATTTATTTATTGAAGCTCAGAACAGCCCAGGAACCTTTCAGACGAGCGTGGAATCTTATATGGACTCAAAAAAATATATATTAAAAAAAAATATCTCACATACCAAACGAAGAGTTTTTTTTTACCGTATCTATTATTATTAGATGTTTTTTGTTGGGGTTCGGTCAAGGTAGATCCAAAAAAATACAATTTAATAAAAATGTGTAATTTTAAAATTATTTGCCAACGTGTCGGCTTACATTGTAAGCCATCATCAGAGCTGTTGAAATGCAATGTCATAAGAATAAAAATAAAAATAAAAACAAAAACAAAAAATTAAATAATCTACATTATTATTACATGGAATTCCCATAACTAAAATGTACTATGATAACAAAAGTATGAATGTAGTAAATTATGTAGAACAATTCAAAATACAAAAAACAAACTACAAAATTTGTATTCTTATGACATTGTATTTCAACAGACCTGAAGATGGCTTACAAAGGTAAGCCAAAATGTCGGAGGACAATTTAAAAAATTCACTTTTTTTAAACTTGTATTTTTTGGATCTACCTTGACCGAACCCAAACAAAAAACATCCAACAATATCTCGGGTACCTTTCGGTTTTTTTAATTTCTTTGTTCATCTTACGAGGGTTGTATTATTCCTCATTTCTCCTGCTCATTTGGTTTTTAAATAGATTTTTGAAGAGATATATCCCCGATAGATAGATTTGGTGTTATCAGATCAAGATTACACACATACATAAAGACTTGTCGAGTTTGTGAGGCTAAGAATTATTCCCTACTACAACTCTTAATACAAAGTGTCAGGAAATGATTGTGGATTGGGCAGTACTTTAACCTGAAATATCAACTTAAAATCTAAAATGTCATGAGTGCTCAAAATAGTTCTTCGAATATATTAGTTATGTAAGTGATGTTAACATTATGTTTGTTATTCTCCCATTGAATTCAGGAGTGAAGAGAGGCCTCAGATGTGTTCATGGTCCCATTATTACACTCACCTCTTTCACAAGACTGTTTGTCCTGTCTTCCTCGCCCACTTACATCTCCTCGAGACAATAAATTCATTTCTCCAATTGTGTTTCATGTATTCCACGCCCAGCTGGCTGAGTGGACATCCACTCACACCCACCCAACGTCGGCCCCCACATGTGGGTTCAACTCCCGCGCATCACTTTCCTATTTCAAAGGGTATACGTAAGGCTTAAACATTCCTCAAGGCCAGCTTGAATTATTCATACAAGCAATTACATTATTGAAATTTATTTACAAACATTCTAATTGTATGCACTAAAATTATCTACTGTGTGTCACTATTAATTCGGCTCAAATACATGGCTCGAAAAATGATAATTCTGAAGAATTCACATTGTTTTTAAAGTTGATACACAATGGACTTTTTGTTCTCTTGTACTCCTTAAAACGTCCACAAATTACAAAGGATGGGAAAAATTCAATAACTTAGCCATTGATTAGTAAATTCCGAAGGCCATATAATAATTTCATATCAACTATCATACCTTCTATTATCCGTCTTCATTGTTTTCTGCAAATCATCAGCCAACAGAAGATGGTTTACAGAAACCAATGAAGACGGATAATAGAAAGTATGATAATTCTATATTCATTGGTAGTCATAATAACCTTTTAGATTATTTACCAATATCATATGACTTAATAAAGGTGATGACAGATAATTTCGAAAAAAAATGTTTTAATATTTTTTTCCGACCCTACGTATTGGTCACTAAAAATTAACGCTAAAATTTATATAATCAAGTGTGTTTAAAAAACGTGACTAATAACTAGGAATATCTTCAACTTGAAAGAGCTCAATTGTAAAAAAATAAAACAATTATGTGAAGACTGTACTTTTAATTATTGATAAAACTCTCTTCGTTATTGCAACTTCGTTCCAGTTCACAGACACATACACAGACACAAACTTGTTTAGTATATAGTTGTATTAAATTAACAGAAGTTACGTATTACTTCCACATATATATCTCAATTTGTGTCTCTCTGTTGCTAATCATTAATTATTTCCTTAAGGGAATGAAGGATAATTTAGTGCTTAAGTGACGTGACGAAAGGAAAGGAATTCAAAACATTTCCAATTCTGAAGGACTTGATTATAAACTAAATACCGTCCTGTCAAAGAGTAATTAGTACTTAGTACTCATAGAGATAACGATTCGTCAATAATTACCGGTACAATTATAATTATTTAAGGAAAGTTTACATTGCTATTTAACGTTCTTTCCACTTGATATACAGGGCCGAAGAGGTCCTGGATGACTTTTTTTTCCTCTTAGCTAATTATAAACGTGGGTTTGCAGTGACCGTATAGCGCAGGATTGCTCCCTATAGCAGTTCAATGACATGTAACTACGGATTTTTACGATTATGTTTCCCAAAGTTAGTGTTACGGTTTACCTATCCTGCCAGTTTTACTGTAACAGCCTTACAACTGGTTGTCTCTCGATGCTTGTCTTACTGTAGCTAAAGTTTCCTAATTCTCGGGTGAAAGTACTCTGGTACTCGTGAAGGTAGATTTACCAGTGGTATTTGAAATTTAGAAATCCTCGACTAGTAAATGTTTTTTTTTTTTTTTTTCACTGTCCCCATGGTCTGAATTTAAATATTTTGAGTCCTTCATTTTGGAGCAAGGTGGTCAAGGTTATATGCTACTGAGTCAAATCCTTTTTTTTTTTCTTTCAGTTTGCAATGACAGATAATGCCGTTTGTCTTAAACGGCTCTATTCCTCATTTAATTAATTTTAACAAAACAGGGGGCTAGAACAGTTTTGTGACAGTACACTTCTCTAGTTTTCCGGGGGTTAAGATGAAACACACTTCTAAGCTTTTTTTATTCCCCTGTGCCTCTACGGCTTTTAGTCGGATGGTTTTTTTTTCTTCTCAGTTTAGTTGTCTATTTTAATATAGTTCACCTTTCTTTCCCCATTTATATATATATATATATATTGAAAAATCATTTATTGAATGAATTGAATCAATGATTCAACTCGCTTAGAAAGCAAAATGGATGGCAGAATGCTAAATAATCAACATTTAGGCATAGCAGCCGGTATGTTCGAACCTCCTCTAAGTATCCTCGAACCAGATGACCTTAAAAACTGGCTAAGGAAAATGGCACTTCAAGATTGGGAAAATGCATGGATGCTAGAACCAGCACACAACAAACTGCGGAGTATAAAAAACACCACAAAAGAATGGAACACCTCCATCCGTGGGAATAGAAGAGAAGAGGTAATACTGACCCGTATGCGGATAGGTCACACGAACCTTACTCATATACACCTAATTAACAAAGATCTGCCGCCTAAGTGTAATACCTGCCAAGTTCACCTAACAATCCAGCACATCATAGAGGTTTGCCCAGTTTATCAGAATTACTTCACTAGAGAAGGCATTGGAAGAAATATGGCAGAGTGCCTTGGGAACAACCCCTCTACAGTGGATGGGCTGTTAAACTTTTTTTAAAAAGCAGGTATAGCCCGGAAAATCTAAATTAAAGAATGAGATATTATTTATTATTTTAGTTAATAATAATTTATTTATTATAATTTATTAAATATATAATAATATTTAATTTTAAAAAAATCCATTAATTTAGGTTGTTATAGTGGGCGAAATAATCCTGATTCCTGTATTTTATTAACTGATTTATAGTGGACATATTAGGGGATGTTTATAGGGCGTAATAACCTAGAAGTTGATTGCCCTACAATCTACTACTACTACTACTACATAACAGCAATTGGCCAGAGAACTAAAAATCAAAGAAATGCAATATAATTACCCATGTCATTCATAATATAGATATCAGAAACACTCACACGCACGCACAGGCGGCGTTAAACAACGAAACTACGAAATTGCTGTTATTTTACGTCTTCTCGGCCATATTGGAAATGCTTTAACCACTCAAAAACTCGCGCAAATGATAAACATTCATCGCCACAAACTTCTTTTAGTACATGATAAGTTTCTATAGGGGTTTTACTTAATTTCATGTGAAATTTCACGACAATTCGTTGCTTATCATGCTTTCGGCAAAACGAAACAAACACCTCTTACATAAACGAAGGTTATGGCCAGACTGATTTCTAGACAAACACAGGAGGCGCTGCAATCGAAAGAGAAGGCTTTACTCTGCACAGCTGTCGGTCGTTCGGAATTGGCGCATGCGTAGTTCTTCCGTAGCTGCATCAGTCTTGTTATTTAATAGAACTGTCACTGATAATGCTGTACTGATGATGCGATGACGAGGGCCTTTTGAGGCGTCTCCCAAGTTGAGTTGAACGAAAAGAATGGAAGACTTATTTTGGGGGGATTAGTTGCAGCTGTTAGCTCTAGGTCGAAGCCGGCGGCGTGACAGCGAACCGAACAGCGTCGCAAATCGGCAGACTTCCTTTGCCAGTCTCGGCAGTGCCGCTCCTTGAACTACTCCTGGAGGGAACACTCCTTCGGCTGGAGGAGCGCTTTCTTTCGTGCCTGTCCTTTATCCTGGTGTCTCCATCATGTGGACATGGGATTCTACAGGGTTCAGCCTAGGAAATTCTCTCTTGAAATGTTGGAGTAGCCGATTTGCATGGCGATTTGGGAATATTGTGACTTCCATCGTCTCTGCCTTCTACAGCAATCTCACTTATTATCAGTTGGTGTCGAACATTAAGAGAACTCTATCATACCATTCAATTCTCTTATGATATTCTCTGCAGTATTCTCTATTGCTATTTTATTGTCTCTGTTGCTATTTTAAAGAGTGATTTTTTTTTCCCCCTGAACTGATCAAAAGATGATAAAGAAATAAGGACTAAAACCAGTTGCAGAAATTCTTCTCGTCTTAACATTCTACTGACCACTCATTCCCACTTAGTGCTGTTCTGTGCCAACTAATGCCTGCTCAGTGTTGCTTCCCAAGAACCCTCCGCTTCAATCAGCATATCGAGTAAGTACTTATGTATTCAGTGAATTTTAATTGATGATAATTTTCTTTTTAAGATGGGGAAGAAATAGTAATACTTTATATATTTGTTCTTAAGAACTAGAAAAGATACTGAAGGAAAAGTAAATGGAAATCTGATTGGCTCTAGGCAGACCATGAATGGTTAAGGGAGGCGCTAAATCTTCCTACTTACATTTCTAAATATTTTTTCGACTATATGCTTTTCTTCAAAAGCAGATACTAAATTTCAGAGAATTTTATTTTACATCGGTTATTACAATAGTTCAAACCTCCCTTTCAACCGCATAGGGTTATTTAGAAGTTGCCACCCCATTCTAAACTTCCAAGGCTCAAGACAAGCTTTTGTTTATCGATAAAACCTTGCCCAGGACGAGATTTGAACCAGAAGCGCCAGGCTTGCGAGATCCGAACTGATCCCCTGGTGCACCCAAAATAGTTATTATTTATTCAAATGGAGGGTTTTTTTTTTTTATACCGTCGTTATTATTAGATGTTTTTTGTTGGGGTTCGGTCAAGATAGATAAAAAAATACAAATTTTAAAAAATGAGTATTTTTTTTATTTGCATAATTTTTTTTTTTTTTTTGGATCTACCTTGACCGAACCCCCACAAAAAAAAACAAGCATCAAATATTAATTAACCCTTTTTTTCAGACCTGATGTCTGACTTTATCTTATACTTTGATATCTCTGATTTAAAGAGATAAAATAAAATATTCTAACAAGCCTAAAAAATTATTATTACCTTTAAAACATTGTGTGTAATTCCAAGACAAATAGAAGCTATAAAGCATATAAAATTTTCAAATTATTTCCATTCAGCTTATTTTTTTATATAAAGAAAGTATATATTAATACAAATTTTCGTTATAAAATAATTCAACATAAGTATTTAAAAAGTCCAATAAAATTAGTATAATATGTATTCGAAAATCTGCTATATGCGGTTCAAATGATGTAGGCATATGAAAACTAGAAGAAAAAAAAGTAAAACCAAAAAGGTGTGATTGTCTGTGTGTAAAATTATGATTGCCTGATATTATAATCTTATTAAAAAATAACAGTTCTTTTGACAGGTCCTATAACGTAAAAACCAAAGTTAGTTACAGTAGAATCAACTGTTTTGACACGCTAGCATGATAACACACCTTACTTATACATACATACATATATGTGGATTTAGTGTGCGCACGTGTGTATGTATGTGGGTGTGTTTGGAAGCGCGCGCTTGTGTATGTGGGTCTGAGGGTGCAATCGCGCGCGCAGGAATTTTTTCAATCCCAATGTAGGGTTGGTGAAAATTTGTTAAAATTGTTGAAATATTTGAAAAATCGCATGAATTGCTACAAGAAATAAGCTTAAATCGTCAATTAATAGTAACATTACACAAAACGCGAGTCCGATAGATAGGAGCATCTCATGAAATTAGGTAACTAAAAAAATTTAAATTCCAAATAAATTTTCAGTCATTTTAAGAAATTTCTTGCATGACGTACGACCAATTTAGTTTATTCTTTAAAAATTAACAAATTATGCCCTCCTCCTTCAAAATTTGATGTTTTATTTTACAAAACATTAAATTGTGTATACAATGAGGAAATACTGTAAATTAATCTAAAATAGTTTAATTTCTTGAGTACTTAGCAATATAATTTATTATGCTTTATTATTATTATTATTTTAACGAAGTTATTGGCTATTTGATAATAGTTCCCATTTATGTCAATAAAATTGAAGTAGATTGGAGAGATATGACATCATAAAAATCGGTCAATAATAACTTCGAAACTGTTTTGGAGTCCTAACTAACGTTAAGGCGTATAGAATATAACATATATTGATAATGGTCTTATTTGTGGTTCATAACCTTTTCCTCTGAAACAGACAGGTAGTTATTAATGTTATATCTTTAAGGAACTCGTAGTGAAACCCCTTCGTCGGCAGAGAAGTCCCTATGGTAGACGAGAGAGAGAGTGGGGGGGGGGGGGAGAGGGAGAGTGATGAGGGGAGGGAGGGAGGACCAAAATGTTAATTATAATATGGGGACTGTAGACCATAGGAGATGTGGGTAGTATTAACCAGCATTATTAGAGCGATAATTTAAATTTATTAATAAAAAATAGAGACAATTAATATTTATTATACATAAGAAAAATGATCTTAAGCAATTAATTTGTAATTACTTAAATAATAAAATAACTTAAAGGTAAATATAATCAATCTGGGACTTAATAAAGTCTCCAGAAAATTGCCCCTCTCTCAAATAATGTGCACCAAGGGTACTTATCAGTCCTGAAGAGAGCGGCTACGATTCCCAAGATGAAGATGGGTGCTGGGAGATCCTCCTCACACTGCGGCAGTCCTAATAATGTGTGGGCATCTCAGGCTTTCCTGGAAGCTACTTGGAGTGTCCCAAAAGGTGAAGGCTGCCAGCGAAATGCAGTGGGCTAGGTGGTCTAGCGAGGACTACTGGAGGACTACTGTGCTAGGTGGTCTAGCGAGGACAAGAGTCCAGTAGCGGGATTAACTAGGGACTGAGCAGCCGCTCTGTACACTCGCGAGGAGAGAGAGAGAGACAGGTGTGAGAGAGAGGGGGGTGAGAGGGGGCAACACAACTTACAATTGAATTACAAATATTCACAATATCACAATATATAAATTTTGGCGAGAGTGATGAGGGGAGGGAGGGAGAGTGATGAGGGGAGGGAGGGGGATAGAGAGAGAGACAGGCTTGAAGATGGGAAAAGAGTCGGTGAAGATGCTGCCTCGAGGACAGGAAGGAGTACTCGGAGAGGTAATGGTGCGAGGTAGTTGAGGAACAGCTCCCCTGACGAGGTGGAACGGGCCGAAACGTGGGAGCTACTCTGGACCATTTTGTCTGCCATCTCCTTCATTAGGCGTACTCCAAGCAGGTACTTGAGATTACGCTCCTCCAATCAAGTCAGGTCTTCTGCTGAAGGCTAATCTTGGAGGAGTCAGCTTGCTTAGGTAACTTAAAAAGCCTGAACTGAAATAAAGTAATTTCAACTCTTTATACTCTATATACAATGTACTCTTTATGCGAGGGAATAGAATAAAAAATCTATCTGTCCCAGCCAGCACTCCAACCTGGATCTCCTGCTTTCCTAGCCGGTATACTTCCGTTACACCACCGGGACGAGCTAGATAACTTATTAAAGTCCCAACACACTAGCGAGAGCTTAACCGACGAGAATGACGAATACATCGTCTTATACTCGAAGGAGATGACATTGTCTAGCTATTTATCTACTCTCGTTTTCAAAGTCAGCTCCTTCGAGCATAAGACGGTGTATTCGTCATTCTCGTCGGAATTTAATAAGTTATCTAGCTCGTCCCGGTGGTATAATGGAAGTATACCGACCCGGAGAGCAGGAGATCCAGGTTCGAGTGCTGGCTGGGACAGTTAGATTTTTTATTCTATTCCCTCTCATTAATTGTTTTTAAAAAATTATAAATATTTACATGGGATAATTATCCACAAATAAAGTAATATTTATTACACGAAATTCTTTGGTCACATCTGTGGAATGGCCGACGCCAGGTGCAAAAACTCAAAGGTCAAAATTAGCTGGTTAGAAGAAATCAAATATACTTAAAAAACTAAGAAATCAGGCTTAAAGGAACAAGGCATCTGAGAGTATACCACCAGGAAACGCAAGGGGTAGCAACTACAAGAATAACAAGGAACATTTTTACGGAGATAGCCAAGAAGACCACTGATAAATAATTTAATCATGTGGAGATTTTGTTAGGAGAAGAAGAAGAAAAAGGAAAAATCATCAAAGTTAATATATTCAAACGCGCTCTTCAACTGGACATAATAAATAAATAAATAATTTAAATGGAGATTATTTTGATCGTAGATATTTTTATTAGAATATTTTAGTTGGGGTCCGGTCAAGGTAAATCCAAAATAATACAAATTATAAAAAAAAGGGTATTTTTTAAAATTTGTACTTTTTTGGATCTACCTTAACCGAACCCCAACTAAAATCATCTAATGATAAATAATTTAGTTTTTTTAGGGTAAGGTCAAAACACATGTGTCTCATTTTCAGCAATATAGTTCGAATTATGAGATCATATTTAGTGTAATTTATAAAGGAAAGAGAGTTGTACTCTTTTTACCAGTTTAAGCAGGTTTCTATAAATCAAGCTATTCACGTTGACAGCAATAGACAACTGATTGAAAATTTTTCCAAATTTTTTTTTCCGGCCAAGCAGACATTCTGAAGAAAGAAGATAACAGCAGCGTAAATTGGAAAATCTCTCCCAAAATGACGGCCTTTTTTTTTTGACAGGCTCTGTGGGTTATAGAACCGTCGTTCAAAACTAATTTCAGAAAATAAACTAACTATGCACAAGAGCCATCCCAGCCCATTTTTGACAAGAAATGACCCAGAAGTCTTCATGGTGCATGACCAGACATTAAAGAAGAGATATATGACGTCTGCCTATCCTCTCCAATGTTATTAACTGTCATGTATTTTCTATTTCTTTTTATCAAATATATTATACTAATTACTAAGATTTTCCATGTTTATTCAAAGATTGTCATAGAAGTACTAAACGATTGATCTAATTTATAGTGCAAGGGAACAGAATAAAAAATCTATCTGTCCCAGCCAGCACTCGAACCTGGATCTCCTGCTATCCGGGCCGGTGCATTTACCAATTATGCTACCTTGACAAGTCTGATAAGTTATTAAATTCCCCTCACTAGTGTCGAAAGTCCAACCTCCGAGGCCAACGAAGGAGGAGCTGACAATGTCAAGCTGTTTAAATGACTCTCGTTATTTACTTTTTTATTTTATAAATATGATTTTTTTGTGGTATCTGTTCTAAATCTTAGAATAATTCTGTTCCCTGCTCTAAAAATTAGTAAAATTTACGTGGATTAAATACCACAAAAAAATAATATTTATAAAATCAAGATTAATTTGATCGTGTCGATAATGATAATTAAGGTATAAGATAATATCACACATAACACACACATATACATATACAAGAATTTAAAGTTTTGAACGAGCCATATTTTTTGCTTTTCCCAATATAAGATCGACGTGATCTGTACCAATTTTTTTTTTTTTTAAATTACCGCCACGAACCAATTTGAATTTCTTTATTTCCTTGGTTTCTTTCAAACCTGCTAAAAATATTAGAGAAAAATTAAAAAGCGAACCAACAATACTGTCAAAATGTACATTATACAACTTATTTTAATCGCATTAGTCTACTCTCAGTATTTTTCATCTATCATCTATACCATTAATTAGTATGTTCCGTATTGGGGAGAAATTAATACATTTTCAAGCTCTCTCTTATTCTTGAATAATCGTATTCATGAAAAGTACCATTGTTTGGGAAAAAGGAGGTCTCTGGATATATAAGATCTACAACCTCTTTGGGGCGGATATCCTTGGTCCAGGAGTGCAGAGGAAAGACCGGACAAAAGCGGCTAAGGACAGTGACCCTGGGCCTCGTACCGTTAGAGCCTGCGAGGGTGCCTTATGGGGAATTGCATGAGGGGATGAGGCGGGGAGCTGGAGGGTAATCATGAGTGGACAGTTTCCATCATGGTCTCACCCACATGCAAAAATGATCCTCAGCCAAGATTTTTTGATTTAATTAAATACATTTAGTAGTTTTACTCATCTATCTCAAAATGAATTACTAAAATTTCATTCCTTATATTAATGAAAATATTCAGTGTCTTTTCCCTTTATGAATAATATATTATTTTCTTTATACTTTAAAAAGATTAAAATGTTATATAAATTTTAGAAGAAAAAAAAAGTATTTTAATATTAATCAATTAATGAGAGGGAATAGAATAACAAAATCTATCTCTTCTAGCCAGGATTCGAACCTACCGAATCGGATCTCCTGCTATCCAGGCCGGCGTGCTTAATCATTACACCACCAGAACGAGCTAGATATCTTATCAAATATTTAATTTGGTTGTGGTATTTTATCCCTCTTAAATTTTAAACAATTAATGAGAGGGAATAGAAAAAAAAAGCTATCTGTCCCAGCCAGGAATCGAACCTGGATCTCCTGCTATCCGGGCCGGTGCACTTGCCAGTTATGCTACCAGGACGCGTTAGTTGTCTCATTCAATTCCCTCTACACTAGCAAGAGCCTAACCCCGAGAAAGGCGAGAACTTCGTCTTGTACT